>JABWTJ010000662.1:584339-627804 GCA_016801875.1 Solanum sitiens | reverse complement strand
TAGGGGATCGGAGTGTCACGTTCCGACACATAGTATTAGTGGATCGGGTGTCACGAACCGACACGTAGAATTAGGGGATCGGAGTGTCACGAACCGACACGTAGAATTAGGGGATCGGAGTGTCACGTTCCGACACATAGTATTAGGGGATCGGGTGTCACGAACCGACACGTAGAAGTAGGGGATCGGAGTGTCACGTTCCGACACATAGTAGTAGGGGATCGGAGTGTCACGTACCGACACAAGAGGAAGAAAGATAATGAATCTTGAGAGATGTTAATATACTCAATGTAATGAACCTAATTCCCAAATGAGTGTGGTATTGAGGCTTGAGTCCTCATGGATGAACTTGGTAGTACTTATTGATGATTATAGTACTTGTTGCTACATGTTGAGTATTGTAGTTGATTTATGATATGAACTGATATATACTGTTTTCTATTTTGAGTTGGCCGATGATACCTACTCAGTACTTGTGTTTTGTACTGACCCCCTACTTGTTGTTTCTTTCTTTGTTATTTGGGGAATGCAGCAAACGTACCGTCGTCTTCAACTCAGCAGTAATTCTAGCCAGTCTTCACTACACCGGATTTCAGGGTGAGCTAATGCTTCTAGCTTGGACTGGATCTTCTCTTCAATGTCTTGATGCCTTGAACTTCCGGCATGGACTAGCCTTTTATTTATTTTAGCTTCTTAGATACTTTTAGATTTGTAACTTGAGGATAGATGTTCTTGTGATGATGACTTCCAAATTTTAGGGATAATGAGTTTTAAGTCTTCCGCTTTGTATTTTGTTCAATATGTTGGGGTTTTAGATTGGTTGGTTCGCTCACATAGTAGGATAAGTGTGGGTGCCACTCGCGGCTCGATTTTGGGTCGTGACATAATCTCACATAACCCTAACATCAAGAAATCATATTACAATTATGAATAAGAGTTAATCATGTGAACTAGTAAAGAAATACAACCATACATAACCCTTATAAAGCCCCAAGTGCAATGACCAAAAAAAGCCACATAACCCTACTTAATCAAGTAACCAAACAAGAATCACAAATAGTAACTTACTTCACATAACATAAACATCATCATACATAAATCCATAGTTTAGTCAACAAGAACCAATTGCATGTCTATAAGCATCATAATCATCATATAAAGTCATTTACCTTTCATAATCATTTACATACATAATATTGAGCTCCTAAAGCTTCTATCAAGGCAAACTAGTGCAATACCTAGGTAGAGTCCCATACCCCTACCTAAGCTAAGTCTAATTTCTCAAGACACCCTAGTTAGCCTATACTTCGTTACTTCATTTTAGTTTAGGGAACACTTGTCTTAACCGACATAGACCACATGAGCTAATGTGGAATCCGGTGTCATAACCTTACACCCTTGGAAGGTGGTTTACCGGCCAAGGTAATACCTAACGTAAATGTAGCTTTCTAGTTGGATCCACTAGCTAGTATTCCTATCGTTCCAACATAGTTATGGAACTTGGGTCATCATAGGAAATATCACTGTACACCCTATTTGGGTCATGAGTCTATCCAACCCATGAGAACCGTAGTGAACCCTACCTTCCCTATGTGGAAAAGTGTCACCCTCTCACATACAAGATCAGTCGGTGCTAAGCTAGTACCTTATTGAAATGTCTTTAATCTTTATTTACCAATCATAACTTAATTTAGGTCATAGTGTCTAGCACTTGTATAATCATCATCATACTAGCTCAATAGGAATTGCATGAGTAAAAGCCTTTCATCACAACTCTCATAAGTAAGGTTAACACTTCATAACCTTTCAACAATAAAGCACATTTTGCAATCATCATCACCCTTATTACTTTACATCTTAATCAACCTCACAACCATACCAATACATTTCAATTCAACATCATACCAACCTATAAATCCTATACAAACATGCTCCAATACAATCATCATGACTTAACCACAATTAACCATAATTGAAACAAAGGATAAGGTCACAAGACTTACCAAGTCTTCTTATCAATTTCACCTTCATCAAGGTCTTACCATCAACCCTTACTTAAACCCAATTAGGTCATCAAATCACCACCATTCAATAACCAAAGTAATCACAAGTATATAAGAGTCACCACTTCACAATTCAATAGTAGATCAAAGCTTAGGATTTAGTCAATTCATCATACCCTAGATCACCTATAAAGAACTAGCATGAAAGACTAATTATCATCCTAATTGGTTCATAAACAACATATCAACATCTTATACAAGTGATTCAATCCCTAAACAAGTTAATTGAATGAACAATTTACAATCTAAGTCAAGAACACAGCCTAGGGTTAAGGACTTGGAAACATGTTCTTTAATTTAGGCAAGACCATCATCAATTACTCAAATTAAGTTAGAATAAATGTTAATCAACTCATATTATCCTAAAAGAAATATCAACAACTCAATCCATAACATCAATTTCGGAATTGGATGAAACCCATTAGAAATCACTAACTTTTGAAATCAATTTGGATGAACCCTTTGAGGAAAGAGGTCTCAAAGGTGAAGAGATACCATACCTTATTGTATTGATGAGAAATTGAATATGAATCCACCCTTTTCCATTCCCCAATCACCTCCTAGACTTAGCTTCAATGGAGTCTTCTATTATAGAGAGAAAGTAGAGAGAATATAGAGAGATTTATGTTAGAGTTGTGTTAGATTAATGAGGTTTGGGAGTATTTATATTGAGTCTTAAATCAACTTAATTAAACTCCCTTAATCCCTAATTAAACCACCTAACCTCTAAATAATTAAATGAAACCATCTTAAATTAGATAACAAACTCGACCCTCACAGACGAGACCCCGAACGACGAGCCGTCTGTGAGTCGACTAGCTCTACCCCTCTCGTCCTGCACTCCTTCATTGAGTTCAGAGACTGTGAAGGCAATGGGCTTCAACAACTTGGCTAATTATGGGACAACGGAGTCATAGAAACGCCGTTTGTCCACACACGGCCCGTCTCCTTTGCCGTCGATTGCACACTTCCAGGAAGTGTTGCTTCTAACACTAGGGTCCTCCTCAAGGGCCCTTGGTTTGTCCTTAGGGAGTCGTACCCGGATGTTTCAACCTTGAAACATCCCTAACACGTGTTACATATACTTTTATGAGATTTCGTTAAATTTCGACTCTTAAAAACTAGTCATATAGGCCAAGGCACACTAGCACCTCTATGGACCAACTTTCGGACGTCTTGGACTTTCTTAAACATTTTGGTTCCAAAACTTCCTAAGTGAACTATTTTCATGAAACTAATCTTAAAAATAGTGTCTAGACTTCCCGACACCTATGTTAGGCTTAACAACACGTCTTACGTTTTTGAAATGTTACAAGGGTGTAGGTATTTTTTTAGGTTTAATGGTTGAGGGTTTAGCATTTGAGGTTTGAAATCTATTGTTTAGTATTTAATGTTTTGGCTTTTGTATTTTTGGCTTTGGATTTCATGTTTATGGTTTAGGATTAGGGTTAGGATTAAGGTTAGGGTTAGGGTTAGGGTTAGGGTTAGGGTTTTGTTTTTTTAGGTTTTTGGGCTTAAGGTTTAGGATTTGAGGTTTGATATCAATTATTTATTGTTTAATGTTTGGGTTTGGTATTTTGGGCATGGGATTTAGGGTTTAGGGTAGGGTTAGGGTTAGGGTTAGTTTGTTTTTTAGGTTTTAGGGTTTGGGGTTATGGAATTGAGTTGTAATATATATGGTTTAGTGTTTAATGTAAGGGTTTGGTATTTTGGGCTTTGGGTTTAGGGTTTAGGATTTTGGGTTTAGGGTTAAGGGTAGGGTTAGGGTTAAGGTTCGTGTTAGGGATAGGATTAGGGTTAGGGTTTCATTTTTTTTAGGTTTTAGGTTTTGGGATTTAGGATTTTTGGTGTAAAATCCTTGGTTTAGTGTTTTATGTTTGGGTTTTGGTTTAGTGTTTTATGTTTGGGTTTTGGTATTTTGGGCTTGGGGTTTTGGGTTCATTATTTATTTTTAGGGTTAGGGTTAAGGTTTTGGGGGTTAGGATTTATTGTTTAAAATCTATGGTTTAGTGTTTAATGTTTGGGTTATGGTATTTTGGGCTTGGGGTATTGGGTTCTTGGTTTAGGTTTAGGTTTAGGGTTAAGGTTAGGGTTATGGTTAGGATTTAGGTTTTTTTAAGGTTTTAGGATTTGTGGTTTAGGATTTCAGGTTTAAAATATATGCTTTAGTGTTTAATATTTGGGATTTCATATTTTGGACTTAGGTTTTTTTTGGACTTAGAGTTTGAGGTTTAGGGTTTGGGTTAGGGACAGGATTAGGGTTAGGGAGTAGGTTTTATTTTAGGTTTTATGGTTCAGGGTTTAGCATTTGAGGTTTAAAATCTATAGTTTAGTATTTAATTTTTGAGTTTTGGTATTTTGGGCTTAGGGTTTAGGGTTAGGGTAAGGGTTAAGTTAAGGGTTAAGGTTTTGGTTTTTTTTTAGGTTTTTGGTTTTGGGGTGTAGGATTTGAGGTTTAATATCAATGGTTTAGTGCTTAATGTTTTGTTTTGGCATTTTGGGCTTGGGGTTTAGGGTTAGGGTTAGGGATAGGGTTTAGGTTGTTTTTTAGGTTTTAGTGTTTGGGGTTAAAAATTTGAGTTGTAATAACTATGCTTTAGTGTTTAATGTTAGGGTCTTGGTATTTTGGGCTTTGGGTTTAGGGTTTAGGGTTAGGGTTAGGGTTCATGTTAGGAAAAGGGTTAGGGTAAGTGTTTAGGTTTTTTAGGTTTTAGGTTTTGGGGTTAAAGATTTATCATTTTAAATCTATGGTTTAGTGTTTAACTGTTGGCTTTTTGTATTTGGGCTTGGCATTTTGGGTTAATGGTTTAGGGTTAGGGTAAGGGTTAAGTTTAGGTTTAGGGTTTAGTTTTTTTTTTAGGTTTTACGGTTTGTAGTTTACAATTTGAGGTTTAAAATCTAAGGTTTAGTGTTTATTGTTTGGGGTTTTGAGTTTTGAACTTAGGTTTTTTCTTCTTTTTTTTGGACTTAGGGTTTAGGGTTTAGAGTTTAGGGTTAGGGTTAAAATTATGGTTAGGGTTAGGGTGTAGGTTTTTTTTAGGTTTTATGGTTGAGGGTTTAGCATTTGAGGTTTAAAATCTATGGTTTAGTATTTAATGTTTGGGTTTTTATATTTTGGGCTTAGAGTTTCGTGTTTATGGTTTTGGGTTAGAGTTAGGGTTAAGGTTAGGGTAAGGGTTAGAGTTAAGGTATTCGTTTTTTTCAGGTTTTTGGGTTTAGGGTTTATGATTTGAGGTTTAATATCAATGTTTTAGTATTTAATGTTTGTGTTTTGGTATTTTGGGCTTTGGATTTAGGGTTTATGGCAGGGTTAATGTTAGGGTTAATGTTAGGGTTAGAGTTAGGGTTTTTTTATTTTGGGATTTGGGTTTAGGGTTTAGGTTTAGGGTTAAGGTTAGGGTACGTGTTAGGGATAGCATTAGGGTTAGGGTTTAGTTTTTTTTTTCTTTTTGTTTTGGACTTAGGCCGAGCCTACTAGCATCATTTTCCATTATGAAGGATTTAGGGTTAGGGTTAGAGTTAGGATTAGGGTTAGGGTGTAGGTTTTGTTTAGGTTTTATGGTTGAGGGTTTAGCATTTGATGTTTAAAATATATTGTTTAATATTTAATATTTGGGTTTTGGTATTTTGGACTTAGAGTTTCAAGTTTATGGTTTAGGGTTAGGGTTAGGTTTAAGGTTAGGGTAAGGGTTAGGTTAGTTTGTTTTTTTTTTAGGTTTTTGGGTTTAGGGTTTTGGATTTAAGGTTTAATATCAATGGTTTAGTGACTAATGTTTGTGTTTTAATATTTTGGGCTTGGGGTATAGGGTTTATGGTAGGTTTAAGGTTAGGGTTAATGTTATGGTTAGGGTTAGGGTTTACGTTGTTTTTTACGTTTGAGGGTTTGGGGTTAAGGATTGTAATATCTATGGTTTAGTGTTAAATGTTAGGGTTTTGGTATTTTGGGCTTTCGGTTTAGGGTTCAAAGTTTAGGGTAGGGTTAATAATAGGGTTAGGGATAGGGCTCTTGATAGGGATAGGCTTAGGGTTTGAGTATATGAATTTTTCATATTTTTTGTTTTTGGGGTTTAGGATTTTTTGTTTAAAATCTATGTTTTAGTGTTTATTATTTAGCTTTTGGTATTTTGGGATTGGGGTTTAGGGTTAGGGTTAGGGTTAAGGTTAGGGTTTTGGTTTTTTATTAGGTTTTTGGGTTTAGGATTTATAATTTGAGATTTAATATCAGTGGTTTAGTGTTTAATGTTTTGGTTATGGTATTTTGGGCTTGGGGCTTAGGGTTTATGGTAAGATTAAGGTTATGGTTAATGTTAGGGTTAGGGTTAGAGGTTTAGCTAGTTTTTAGGTTTTTGGGTTTGGGGTTAAGGATTTGAGTTGTAATATATATGGATTAGTCTTTAATGTTAGAGTTTTTGTATTTTGGGCTTTGGATTTAGGGTTTAGGTTTTAGAGTTATGGATAGGGTTTGGTTAGGGTTCGTGTTAGGGATAGGGTAAGGGTTAGGGTTTAGGGTTTTTTTACGTTTTAGGATTTTTTGTTTTAAATATATGGTTTACTATTTAATGTTTGGGATTTGGTATTTTGGGCTTCAAGTTTTGGGTTAATGGTTTAGTGTTAGGGTTAGGGTTAAGGTTAGGGTTAGGGCTTGGGTTTGGTTACGGTTTTGGTTTCGGTTTTTTTTAGGTTTTAGGATTTTTGATTTAGGATTTGAGGTTTAATATCTATGGTTTAGTGTTTAACATAGTCTTCTTATGGTGGACTTAGGTTTTTTTGCACATATGGTTTAGGGTTTAGGGTTTAGGGTTAGGGTTAGTGCTAGGATTAGGGTTAGGGTGTAGGTTTTTTTAGGTTTTATGGTTCAGGGTTTAGCATGCGAGGTTAAAAATAATTGCTTTAGTATTTAATGTTCTGGTTTTGATATTTTGGGCTAAGGGTTTTGGGTTTATTGTTTACGGTTAGGGTTAGTTTAATTTTTTTTAGGTTTTTGGATTTAGGGTTTATGATTTGAGGTTTAATATCAATTGTTTAGTCCTAACGTTTGGGTTTTGGTATTTTGGGCTTGGGGCTTAGGGTTTATGGTAGGGTTAGGGTTAGCGTTAATGTTATGGTTAGGGTTAGGGTTTAGGTTGTTTTTTAGGTTTTAGGGTTTGGGGTTAAGGATTTCAGTTATATTATCTAAGGTTTAGTGTTCAATGTTAGGGTTTTTGTATTGGGCTTTCGTTTAGGGTTTAGGATTTATGGTTAAGGTTAAGGATAGGGTTAGGGTTAGGGTTGGGGTTAGGGATAGGGTTATGGTTAGGGTTTAGTTTTTTTGTTATGTTTAAGGTTTTGGGGTTTATGATTTTTAGTTTAAAATCTATGGCTTAGTATTTAACATTTGCGTTTTCGTATTTTGGGCTTTGGGTTTCGGGTTAGGGTTTGGGTTAGGGTTAGAGTTAGGGTAAATTTAGGTTTTTTTTAGGTATTAGGGTTTGTTTTTTAGGATTTGAGGTTTAAAATCAATGATTTAGTGTTTAATATTTTGGTTTTCGTATTTTGGATTTAGGTTTTCTTTTTTGGACTTAGGTTTTATGGTTTAGGGTTAGTATAAGGGTTCGAGTGTAGGTTATTTTTAGGTTTTATGGCTCAGGGTATATCATTTGAGGTTTAAAATCAATGGTGTAGTATTTAATGTTTGAGTTTTGATATATTGGGATTAGGGTTTTTGGGTTTATGATTTAGGGTTATAGTTAGGGTTAAGGTTAGGGTAATGGTTAGGGCTATTTTTTTTTTATATATATTTTAGGGTTTAGGGTTTAGGATTTGAGGTTTAATATCAATGGTTTTTTCAGGATTGGGCTTTAGGGTTTATGGTAGGGTTAGGGTTAGGGTTAATGTTAGGGTTAGGGTTAGGGTTTAGGTTGCTTTTTACGTTTTAGGGTTTGGGGTTAAGGATATGTGTTGTAATATCTATGGTTTCGTGTTTAATGTTAGGGTTTTGTTATTTTGGGATTTGGGTTTAGGGTTTAGGGTTTAGGGTTTAGGGTTAAGGATAGGGTTAGTGTTAGGGTTCGTGTTAGGAATAGAGTTAGGGTTAGAGTTTAGTTTTTTTTAGGTTTTAGATTTAGCGGTTTAGGATTTTTCGTATAAAATCTATGGTATAGTGTTTAATGTTTGGGTTTTTGTATTTTGGGCTTGAGGTTTTGGGTTAATGGTTTAGGGTTTGGGCTAGGTTTAAGGGTAGGGTTAGGTTATGGATTAGGGTTAGAGTCAGGGTTAGGGTTTAGGCTTTTTTGGGTTTTAGGGTTTGTCATTTAGATTTGAGGTTTAAAATCTATGGTTTAGTATTTAATGTCTGGGTTTTCGTATTTTGGACTTAGTGTTTTTTTTTGGACTTTATTTTAAAATTAGAACGACCCTTGTGGTGCAACATTTTTTTGACTTAGGGTTTAGGATTAAGGGTTTAGGTTTAGGGTTAGGGTTAGGGTGTAAAGTTTTTTTTTATGTTTTACGGTTTAGGGTTCAGCATTTGAGGTTTAAAATCTATGGTTTAGTATATAATATATGGGTTTCTGTATTTTGGGCTTAGGGTTTATGGTAGGGTTAGGATTAGTTTTTTTTTTTTTTTTAGGTTTTTTGGTATAGGGTTTATGATTTGAGGTTTAATATCAATGGTTTAGTCTTAATTTTTAGATTTTGGTATTTTGGGATTGTGGTTTAGGGTTTATGGTAGGGTTAGGGTTAGCGTTAATGTTAGTGTGAGGGTAGGGTTAGGATGGTTTTTAGGTTTTAGGGTTTGGAGTTAAGTATTTCAGTTGTCATATCTAAGGTTTAGTGTTTAATGTTAGGGTTTTGGTATTGGGATTTGTGTTTAGGGTTTAGGATTTAGGGTTAGGGTTAAGGATAGGGTTAGGGTTAGGGTTCATGTTAGGGAAAGGGTTAGAGTTAGTATTTAGTTTTTTTTTATGTTTTATGTTTTGGGGTATAGGATTTTTGGTATAAAATCTATGGTTTAGTATTAAATGTTTGCATTTTGCTATTTTGGGCTTTAGGTTTCTGGTTAATGATTTAGGTTTAGGGTTTAGTTTTTTTTTAAGTTTTAGGGTTTGCTGTTTAGGATTTTGAGGTTTAAAATAAATGATTTAGTGTTTAATGTTTGGGTTTTTGTATTTTGGGCTTGGGGTTTAGGGTTTATGGTAGGGTTAGGTTTAGCGTTAATGTTAAGGTTAGGGTTAGGGTTTAAGTTATTTTTTAGGTTTTAGGGTTTGAGGTTAGGGATTTCAGTTGTAATATCTAAAGTTTAGTGTTTAATGTTAGGGTTTTTGTATTGGGCTTTCGTTTAGGGTTTAGGATTTAGGGTTAGGGTTAAGGACAGGGTTAGGGTTAGGGTTAGGGATAGGGATAGGGTTAGGGATAGGTTTTAGTTTTTTTTTTAAGTTTTAGGTTTTTGGGTTTAGGATTTTTGGTTTAAAATCTATGGTTTAGTATTTAATATTTGCGTTATTTTTTTTTTATTTTTTTTTTGAATAACCCTTGGAGGGGTAGGGTCTGAGCAACACCCCCAGGCCTTATCATTAATAACAAAAATAAAATACAAGGAGGGGGGCATAAACCAAACCTCCAAACCTACGATGGTTTAGAGTGATCTTTCCAAAGAAAGGTCAACTCCTCCCCTTACAATATATGATGAAACCAAAATACTAAGAACCTAAAAAGTGGACTCCTCTCGTTACAAAGTTTTTAGGAAGCATAAACTAGGGAGACTCTCCCTTTACAAGAAAGCCTATAAACTAAAGAACGTATTCAAGTTAGCTATACTTTGATTATAGCTAAGTTGAGTAGGTAGGTAAACTCAAGGTGGATCAAAAATCCTCTTAGTCTTCTTTCTTCTAAAGCTTGGCATATTCATTAAGTCAAGTTGATAGTAGGCCTTTGCTTCTCTAGGAAGTTGATTGCTGTTGAAATATACCTGAGGAGTTGTTGTGTTGTGGCTGTGTTTTGAAAGTGCATCTGCTACCCAATTTGCTTCTCTGAAAACATAAGTGCATTTGAAGTTGTGTGTTTGGGTGATAAGGAGTTGGAGCCTTTCAAGTTGAGTGGTGATACGCCACTGTGGGGCTGCTTTCTTTGAAATCCAGTACACCACCAGCTCAGAATCTAGCTCAAGTGATATATTTCTGTATCCCTTCTCGAGTGCCCAAGTCAACCCAAAAAGGGCTGCTTCAATTTCAGCTTTGTTATTCGTTCCTTCTCCAAGTGGTGTTGAGAATGCCATCACCAGCTTGCCTTCTTTGTCTCTAATGATGCCTCAAGCCCCAAGTTTTCCAGGGTTAGTGAGTGCGCTTCCATCTGTATTTATCTTAACTCATTGATCCGGAGGTTTAATCCGTGCTACCATGCCCATTTTGATGCCATGAATACATTTTTCAGCCATTTGAATTAAACCTGTCCAGTTTGCTGGCCAATTAACCTGGGGGAAAACATTTTTCAGCATCTTAAATGTGTCTTTATAGACTGCATATTTCACCCAGCTGATGTTGGTTGATTTGCCTTCATATTTGCATGGACATCTGTTCTTCCATAAGTTCCAGCAGACAAAAATTGGTGTAGCATGCAGCAGTAGCTGGTGGCCTGCATTTTTTGGCCTGACTGTCTACCACTGTCTGCACAGAGTCTGCAGATTGGAGTGGTCAGCCTGCAGCCCTGCAGTTCCTGCAAAGAAATTCCACACTGTGACTGCAAATTTTCATGAGTTGAAGGTGTGATCAATGTTGTCCATGCCTGTTCTACCAAAACAACAAAAACAATGTGATGGCTCAATGCCAAAGTTAGATAACCTTTCATTAGTAGGGAGCTTTCCCCTAAGGGTTCTCCATAACAGAAAGGAAGCTTTAAAAGGAATGTTTTTATGACATAAGAATGAATTGAAATGGTTCTTATCCTTTTTTTCTCTGATTTCCTCCCAGGCTGAAGAACAACTAAAGCTGCCATGATTATTGAGTTTCCAAACAGCTTGGTCAGGCAGGTGCTGTTGGTGAGGAATTTCTGTGGCCAGTATGCTTGATAGTTGACTGTCTGGAGCTTGTTTAATCAGTTTGTTCCAATTCCATTCCCCATTTTCCCAAAAAGTAGCAACTGTATAGTTGTTGAACCTGTTGTTGTTGGTGGTGTATTGAGCTAAAGGACCTGTGTCAAGCCACTTGTCCCACCAAAATGAGCAATTTCCAGTTTTAAGCTTCCAATGAATGTGTTCCTCAACTTGTTGTCTATTCACTAACATATTTTTCCAAGTTAGTGACTCTCCATTGTCCCATTTCTTGCTTACCGGGTTTGATCTTTGACAATATTTAGCTTTCAAGAAATCTCCCCACAAGGTTTTTTTTGTTCTGAAGATCCACCAATGGTTGAATTGGAAAGACTTGCATACATCTTGTAGATTCCTCATACCCACCCACCCTTCATCATAAGGGTAGCTCAGATTTTTCCATGATGACCAATGGTATTTTTTTTGTCATTCTTCCATCCCCAGAAAAAAGCTGCAATAAGCATTTGGGTCTGTCTGATGATAGTAATAGGGGGAGTTACAGCAGATAGGAGATGTATAGGTAAAGCCTGAAGGACATGTTTTGAGAGTATAGCCCTGCCTCCATAACTAAGTTGTTTGGTTTGCCAACCTGTAATTCTGCAAATAACCTTGTTAAGAAGATCAGAAAAATAGACATTTCTAGGTCTGCCAACAAATAAAGGGCAACCTAGGTATGTGATAGGACCTTGCTTTTGTTTGAAACCTGTCAGCCTTTTAATTCTATCCCTAGTGCTATTGAAAGCATTAGAGTGAATCATAAAATGGCTTTTATCTCCATTGATGAGTTGCCCAGAAGTATTTTCTTACTCCTTTAAAGTAGCCATTAGAAGCTTTAAAGTTTTGTCTCTCCCTGAAGAGAAAAAGATAATATCATCAGCAAAGCTCAGATGGTTCACTTGAGGTCCCCTGCTCTCCATGAAAAAGCCATGGTAATCCGGGTGATTATGTAACCTGTTGAGAGATCTTGAAAGTACCTCAGCACCTAAAATAAATAGGGCAGGAGAAAGAGGATCACCTTGTTTGAGACCCCTAGTGGAGTGAAAGAAGCCATATCTCTTACCATTCACAATGATTGAGTACCAATTGTTAGCCATGATTCTCCACACCATATCAATAAACCTCTCATCAAAGCCCATTTTCCTTAGAACTAAGCAAATATATGACCATGAGACCCTGTCATAAGCTTTTGCCATGTCTAATTTAATAATGACATTACTTCCAATATTTGGTTTCTTGATTTGATGGATGATTTCCTGAGCTAGCATGATGTTTTCAGATATACTTCTCCCTTTGACAAATCCGGACTGATTGGGAGAAATTAAAGAAGGAAGGATAGGGCTAAGTCTGTTACTCACTAGTTTGGAAATTACTTTACTAGTGAAGTTACTTAGACTTATAGGCCTGAACTCAGTAAGCTTGTTTGGATTGTTTACCTTAGGGAGCAGCACAATACAAGAGTGGGAGAAGTATTTAGGAATTATTTGACCACTGAAAAAAGCCTGAACCACCCCCATTAGATTATGCTTGATAATGTTTAGGGTGTAAAGTTTTTTATACGTTTTATGGTTTAAGGTTTAGAATTTGAGGTTTAAAATCTATGGTTTAGTATTTAATATGTGGGTTTTGGTATTTTGGTCTTAGGGTTTAGGGTTTAGGGTTTAGGGTAGGGTTAGGATTTTTTTTTTTTAGGTTTTTAGGTTTAGGGTTTATGATTTGAGGTTTAATATCAATGGTTTAGTCTTAATATTTGGATTTTGGTATTTTGGTCTTGGGGTTTAGAGTTTAAGGTAGGGTTAGGGTTAGCGTTAATGTTAGGGTTAGGGTAGGGTTTAGGTTTGTTTTTAGGTTTTAGGGTTTGGGTTAAGTATTTCAGTTGTCATATCTAAGGTTTAGTGTTTAATGTTAGGGTTTTGGTATTGCGCTTTGGGTTTAGGGTTTAGGATTTATGGTTAGGGTTAAGGATAGGGTTAGGGTTAGGGTTCGTGTTAGGGATAGGGTTAGGGTTAGGGTTGAGGTTTTTTTTTATGTTTTAGGATTTGGGGTTTAGGATTTTTGGTATAAAATCAATGGTTTAGTATTTAATGTTTGCATTTTGCTATTTTGGGCTTTAGGTTTCGGGTTAATGGTTGAGGTTTAGGGTTTGGGTTAGGGTTTAGGTTTTTTTAAGTTTTAGGCCTTTGCTGTTTAGGATTTGAGGTTTAAAGTCAATAATTTAGTGTTTAATGTTTGGGTTGTCGTATTTTGGATTTAGGTTTTATTTTTTTGGACCTTTTTTTTTTGGACTAATGGTTTAGGGTTTAGGGTTTAGGGTTAGGGTTAGGGTGTAGGTTATTTTTAGAATTTGTGGTTCAGGGTTTAGCATTTGAGGTTTAAAATCAATGGTTTAGTATTTAATGTTTGGGTTTTGGTATTTTGGGATTAGGGTTTGTGGTTTATGGTTTATGGTTAGGGTTAGGGTTAAGGTTAGGGTTAGGGTTTTGATTTTTTTAGGTTTTTGGGTTTAGGGTTTAGGATTTGAGGTTTAATATCAATAGTTTTTTTAGGCTTGGGCTTTATAGTTTATGGTATGGTTAGGGTTAGGGTTAATGTTAGGGTTAGGGTTAGGTTTTTTTATTTTTTTAAGTTTTAGGGTTTGGGGTTAAAGAGATGAGTTATAATATTTATGGTTTATTGTTTAATGTTAGGGTTTAGGTATTTTAGTCTTTGGGTTGATGGTTTATGGTTTAGGGTTAGGGTTCTTGTTACGGATAGAGTTTGTTTACGATTTTTTGTTTAAAATCTATGGTTTAGTATTTAATGTTTGGGTTTTGTTATTTTAGGCTTGCGGTTTTGGGTTAATGGTTTAGGGTTAGGATTAGGGTTAAGGGTAGGGTTAGGGTTTGGGTTAGAGTTACGGTTAGGGGTTAGGTTTTTTTAGGTTTTAGGGTTTGTGATTTAGATTTGAGGTTTAAAATCTATGGTTTAGTGTTTAATGTTTGGGTTTTCGTATTTTTCACTTAGTTTTTTTTTGGACTTTTTTAAATTAGGACGACCTTTGTAGTGCAACATTTTTTAGTCTTAGGGTTTAGGGTTAGGGTTAGGCTGTAGTTGTTTTTATGTTTTTTGGTTTAGGGTTTAGCATTTGAGGTTTAAAATCTATGGTTTGTTATTTAATGTGTGTTTTTATGTATTTTGGGCTTAGAGTTTTGGGTTTATGGTAGGGTTAGGGTTATTTTATTTTTTTTTAGGTTTTTGGGTTTAGGGTTTATGATTTGAGGTTTAATATCAATGGCTTAGTCTAAAAGTTTGGGTTTTGTATTTTGGGTTTGCAGTTCAGGGTTTATGGTAGGGTTAGGGTTAGCATTAATGTTAGGGTTAGGGTTAGGGTTTATGTTCTTTTGTAGGTTTTAGGGTTTGGGGTTAAGGATTTCAGTTCTAATATCTAGTTTTACTGTTTAATGTTAGGGTTTTGGTATTTTAGGCTTTGGGTGTAGGGTTTAGGGTTTAGTGTTAGGGTTAAGGATAGGGTTAGGGTTAGAGTTGTGTCAGGGATAGGGTTAGGGTTGGGGTTTAGTTTTTTGGTTAGGTTTTTGGTTTGGGGGTTTAGGATTTTTTTTTAAAAATCTATGGTTTAGTGTTTATTATTTGTGTTTTTTGTATTTTGGGCTTGGGGTTTCAGGTTAAGGATTTAGGGTTAGGGTTAGGGTTAGGATTAGGGTTAGGGTGTTGGTTATTTTTAGGTTTTATAGTTCAGGGTTTAGCATTTGAAGTTTATAATCAATGGTTTCGTATTTAATGTTTAGGTTTTTGTATTTTGGTATTAGGGTTTTGGCTTTATGGTTTAGGGTTAGGGTAAGGGTTAAGGTTAGGGTAAGGGTTAGGGTTGGGGTTTTGGTTTTTTAGGTTTTTTGATTTAGGGTTTAGGATTTGAGGTTTAATATCAATGGTTTTTTTAGGCTTGGGCTTTATGGTTAATGGTAGGGTTAGGGTTAGGGTTAATGTTAGGGTTAGGGTTAGGGTTTAGGTTGTTTTTACGTTTTAGGGTTTGGGGTTAAGGATATGAGTTGTAATATCTATGGTTTAGTTTTAATGTTAGGGTTTTGATATTTTGGACATTGGGTTTAGGGTGTATGGTTTAGAGTTAGTGTTAGGGTTCGTGTTAGGGATAGAATTGGGGTTAGAGTTTATTTTTTTTTAGGTTTTAGTTTTAGAGGTTTAGGATTTTTTTTAAATCTATGGTTTAGTGTTTAGTGTTCGGGTTTTGGTATTTAGGTGTTGAGGTTTTTGGTTAATGGCTTAGGGTTAGGGTTAGGGTTAAGGGTAGGGTTAGGGTTTGGGTTAGGGTTTAGGTTTTTTTAGGTTTTTGGGTTTGTGGTTTAGATTTGAGGTTAAAAATCTATGGTTTAGTGTTTTATGTCTGGGTTTTCGTATTTTGGATTTAGGGCTTTTTTTGGACTTTTGTTTAATTAGAACGACCCTTATGGTGCAACATTTTTTAGACTTAGGGTTTAGGATTTATGGTTTAGGGTTAGGGTGTAGGTTGTTTTTAGGTTTTATGGTTTAGGGTTTACCATTTGAGGTTTAAAATCTAGGGTTTAGTATTTAATGTTGGGTTTTGGTAGTTTGGGCTTAGGGCTTATGGTTTAGAATAGGGTTAGGGTTAGGGTTAATATTAGGCTTAGAGTTAGGGTTTAGGGTTTAGGGTTTAGGGTTAGGGTTAAGGGTAGGGTTAGGGTTAGGGTTACAATAATGGTTTAGGTTTTTTTTAGGTTTTAGGTTTAGGATTTTTGGTTTAAAATCAATGGTTTAGGGTTTAATGTTTGCGTTTTGGTATTTTGGGCTATGGGTTTCAGGTTAATGGTTTAGTGTTAAGGTTAGGGTTAAGGTTACGGATAGGGTTAGGGTTAGGGTTAGTTCTTTTTTAGGTTTCAAGGTTTGTGGTTAAGGATTTGAGTTGTAATATCTATGATTTAGTGTTTAATGTTTGGGTTTTCGTATTTTGGATTTAGGGTTTTTTTGGGCCTTTTTATTTTGGACTTAGTGTTTTGTGTTTAGTGTTTAGTGGTTGGGTTAGGGTTTGGATTAGGGTTAGGGTGTAGTTTCTTTTTTAGATTTTATGGTTCAGGGTTTAGCATTTGAGGTTTAAAATCTATGGTTTAGTATTTAATGTTTGGATTTTGGTATTTTGGGCTTAGGGTTTTAGGTTTATGGTTTACGGTTAGGGTTAGGGTTTTGTTTTTTTATAGCTTTTTGGGTTAAGGGTTTAGGATTTGAGGTTTAATATCATTGGGGTTTAGGGTTTACTGTAGGGTTAGGGTTAGGGTTAGGGTTTGGGTTTAGGTTGTCTTTTAGGTTTTAGGGTTTGGGGTTAAGGATTTGAGTTGTAATAACTATGCTTTAGTGTTTAATGTTAGGGTTTTGGTATTTTGGGCTTTGGGTTTAGGGTTTAGGGTTAGGGAGAATCTCCCTTTACAAGAGAAATCTAAAAAAGACCTTTTTCTAAATTATATAAGACATAGGAAATTTGAATAAGTTTTCAAATTACAGATATTAATAAGATGCTTAAGACATTTATAAGCTTAATCATATAACCACAATGCATTAAGGTGGCTGTTTAATTCTTCTAAGTCTTCTCTTTCTGAAATTTTGTATCCCCACTTTTTCGAGAATGTAGCCTTCTCTAATTGTTCCAACTAGTTGGTGTGAAGTATAGTAATGTTGTATGATATCCTGTTTGTGACTCCATTTAGATAATAGGTCAGCAGTACTATTAGATTCCTTATAGACATGTCGACAGTGAAACATTTCCAGCTTGCTACATATTACTTGTATTGCTTTGACAGCTGATCTGTTTCTCCATGGAATGATGATTTTGTTGTTGATCCACTTACTTAATAACTCCGAGTCCACTTCAAGAATAATACGTTTGTATCCATGTTGTTCACACCAAGTAATTTCATGCAAGGCTGCCTTGATCTCTGCAAAATTTTTAGTACCAAAACCAAGAGGAATAGCGAATGTATAAATCAATTTACCATGATGATCTCGTAAAATTCCACCTCCCCAAATTTCACCTGGATTGGTGATAGCACTGCCATTAATGTTCAACTTATAAACACCTACTGCAGACTTTTCCCAATACACCATCGTGACTTTGAATTGTTGTTGGCAGTGATCAACTGAGATGAACAATCCTTGCCAGTTATAGGGCCAATTTACAGTAGGAAAACCTATTCTCAATACTTTCAAATTGTCCTTAAATATATTATACTGTACTCTATGTAAACTAGATTTTTTGCCTCCATACTTGAAAGCACACCTGTTTTTCCACAAATTCCAACAAAAACAATTAGGTAATATTTGAAACAAAAGCTTTTGTACCTCATTATGATAGTGTAAGATTCTCCAATGCATTAACACACTTCTCAAATTGGTATTTGAATGAACTGTTCCCACTAATGTAGCATGAATCTTCGAAATGTACTTGGCAAAATGATCATGAACTAAAATATGATCTATTTCATCCTTCCCAGTCGTCTGACAACAATAATAATTTGTAGCTTCTTTTCCAAATGTGTGAAGTTTTTCATTAGTTGGAAGATTACCCCTCAAAGCTCTCAAAATAAAGAAATAGACATTGAAGTGTAAGTTTGTATGCCAAACAAATTTGTTGATAGGATCTTTAGTATGTTTTTTTCTAACTACCTGCCAGGCAGTAGCTACTGAAAATTTTCCATTTTCAGCAGGGATCCAATTTGCTGCGTCTGGCAGTCCCTCTTCATGTTGAATATTGATGTTAAGAATAATAGAAACCAACAATTGTGGATCATGTTGCCTTATAGTTCTCTCCTTCCACTTACCATCTTCTAGAAAATAAGATACTTGAATATTATTTCGAATCAATACATTATCACAATGTTTAGCTAAAGCACCATGTCCCAACAAATTATCCCACAAAAAATTGCTTGTTCTCGAATAAATAGTCAAACTAATAGTTGATTCAACATCTTGTCTAAGTCTAGTAAGATATCTGCAAACCAAAGATTGCCCTGTATCATATTTCTTAGCCACTAGGTTAGCTCGCTAACAATATTTTGCTCTTAAAAAATTCCCCAATAAAGATTGTTTTGTCGTAAATTCCTACCATTGTTTGTATTGGAAATCTGTAAAAATATCATCCAATAACATCACCCCTATACCTCCATCATCAGTAGGATATCCCATTGTTTCCCATGAAGCCCACCGATATTTCTTCTTTTCCTTATCACTCCCCCAAAAGAAATCAGCAATGACACATTTTATGTATTTTAGAGTAGCCTTCGGAGGAGCTATTACAGCCATATTATGTATAGGCATAAAGGGTAATACATGTTTCACAAGTGTTATTTTACCCCCAAAACTCAATATTTTGGATTGCCAACATATGATTCTCTTTCATTACTTTGTCTACTAATTATGAGTAATATATAATCCTTTGACCCCAATGTATGATGCACAACCTAAATAAATAATAGGACTATTATGTTTAGTGTTTTTTTATATGTCTTAGGTTTTGGGGTTTAGGATTTTTTGTTTAAATTCTATGGTTTAGTGTTTAATGTTTGGCTTTTGGTATTTTGAGCTTGGGGTTTCAGGTTAATTGTTTAGGCTTAGGGTTATGATTATTGTTAGGATTTAGTTTTTTTTTATGTTTTAGGGTTTTTGGTTTAGGATTTGAGGTTTAAAATCTATGGTTTAGTATTTAGTGTTTGGGTTTTCGTATTTTGGACTTAGGGTTTTTTTTTGCTTTTTTTTGGACTTAGGGTTTAGGGTTTAGGGTTTAGGGTTTAGGGTTAGGGTTAGGATTAGTGTTAGGGTGTAGGCTTTTTTTAGGTTTTATGGTTGAGGGTTTAGCATTTGAGGTTTTAAATCTATGGTTTAGTATTTATTATTTTCGTTTTTGTATTTTTGGCTTAGAATTCTGGGTTTATGGTTTATGGTTAGGGTTAGATTTAATTTTATAATAAGGGTTAGGGATAGGGTTTTGGTTATTTTAAGGTTTTAGGGTTTAGGGTTTAGGATTTGAGGTTTAATATCAATGGATTAGTGTTTAATATTTGTGTTTTGGTATTTTGGGCTTAGGGTGTAGGTTTAGGGTAGGGTTAATGTTAGGGTTAATGTTAGGGTTAGGGTTAGGGTTTAGGTTGTTTTCTATGTTTGAGGGTTTGGGGTTAAGGATTTGAGTTGTAATATCTATGTTAAGTGTTTAATGTTAGGGTTTTGCTATTTTGGGCTTTGGGTTTAGGGTTTAGGGTTTAGGGTTAAGGTTAAGGATAAGGTTAGTGTTAGGGTTCGTGTCAGGGATAGGGTTAGGGTTAGGGTTTAGTATTTTTTTTAGGTTTTTAGTTTGGGGTTTTAGGATTTTTGGTTTAAAATCTATGGTTTAGTGTTTATTATTTGTGTTTTTGTATTTTGGGCTTGGGATTTTGGGTTAATGATTTAGGGTTAAGGTTAGGGTTAAAGTTTGGGTTAAGGTTAGGGTTAGGGTTTAGGTTTTTTTAGGTTTTAGGGTTCGTGTTTTAGGATTTGAGATTTAAAATATATGGTTTAGTGTTAAATGTATGGGTTTCATATTTTAGACTTAGGGTTTAGGGTTTACGGTGAGGGTTAGGGTTAGAATTAGGGTTAGGGTGTAGGTTATTGTTAGGTTTTATGGTTCATGGTTTAGCATTTGAGGTTTAAAATCAATGGTTTAGTATTTAATATTTGGGTTTTGGTATTTTGGGATTAGGGTTTTGGGTTTATGGTTTAGGGTTAGGGTTAGGATTAAGGTTAGGGTAAGGATTAGGGTTAGGGTTTTGGTTTTATTTAGGGTTTTCGGTTTAGGGTTTAGGATTTGAGGTTTCATATAAATTTTTTTTAGGCTTGGGCTTTATGGTTAATGGTAGGGTTAGGGTTTAGGTTGTTTTTTATGTTTTAGGGTTTGGGGTTAAGGATATGAGTTGTAATATCTATGGTTTAGTTTTTAATTTTAGGGATTTAATAGTTTGGGCTTTGGGTTTAGGGTTTATGGTTTAGGGTTAGGGTTAGGGTTAGTGTTAGGGATAGAATTAGGGTTATAGTTTAGTTTTTTTAGGTTTTAGGTTTTGCGGTTTAGGATTTTTTGTTTCAAATGTATGGTTTAGTGTTTAATGTTTGGGTTTGGTATTTTGGGGTTGAGCTTTTAGGTTAATGGCTCAGGGTTAGAGTTAGGATTAAGGGTAGGATTAGGGTTTTGTTTAGGGTTTAGGTTTTTTTAGGTTTAAGCGTTTGTGGTTTAGATTTGAGGTTAAAAATCTATGGTTTAGTGTTTTATGTCGGGGTTTTCCTATTTTGGATTTAGGGCTTTTTTTGGACTTTTTTTAAATTAGAACGACCCTTGTGGTGCAACATTTTTTAGACTTAGGGCTTAGGATTTAGGGTTTAGGGTTAGGGTGTAGTTTTTTTTTTAGGTTTTATGGTTTAAGGTTTAGGATTTGAGGTTTAATGTCAATTTTTTTGGGCTTGGGCTTTATCGTTAATGGTAGGGTTAGGGTTAGGGTTTATGTTAGGGTTAGGGTAAGGATTTAGGTTGTTTTTTACGTTTTAGGGTTTGGGATTAAGGATATGAGTTATAATATCTATGGTTTAGTTTTTAATGTTAGGGAATTGATATTTTGGGCTTTGGGTTTAGGGTTTAGGGTTTAGGGTTAGGGTTAGGGTTAGGGTTAGGGATAGAATTATGGTTAGAGTTTAGTTTTTTTAAGGTTTTAGGTTTAGCGGTTTAGGATTTTTTGTTTAAAATCTATGGTTTAGTGTTTAATGTTTGGGTTTTGTATTTTGGGGTTAAGGTTTTGGGTTAATGTCTTAGGGTTAGGGTTAGGGTTAAGGATAGGGTTAGGGTTTTGATTAGGGTTTAGGTTTTTTAGGTTTAAGGGTTTGTTGTTTAGTTTAGAGGTTAAAAATCTATGGTTTAGTGTTTTATGTCTGGTTTTCGTATTTTTGATTTAGGGCTTTTATTGGACTATTTTTTTAATTAGAACGACCCTTGTGGTGCAACATTTTTTAGACTTACGGCTTAGGATTAGGGTTTAGGGTTAGGGTGTAGTTTTTTTTTAGGCTTTATGGTTTAAGGTTTAGCATTTGAGGTTTAAAATCGATGGTTTAGTATTTAATGTGTGGTTTTTGGTATTTTGGGCTTAGGGTTTAGGGGTTATGGTAGGGTTAGGGTTAGGGTTAATGTTAGGGTTAGAGTAAGGGTTTAGGGTTTAGGATTTAGGGTTAGGGCTAAAGATAGGGTTAGGGTTAGGGTATAGGTTTTTTTTAGGTTTTAGGTTTTAGGTTTTTGGGTTTAGGATTTTTGGTTTAAAATCAATGGTTTAGGGTTTAATGTTTACATTTTAGTATTTTGGACTTGGGGTTTAAGGTTAATGGTTTAGTGTTAAGGTTAGGGTTAGGGTTAGGGTTAGGGTTAGTTATTTTTAGGTTTTAGGGTTTGTGGTTAAGGATTTGAGTTGTAATATCTATGATTTAGTGTTTAGTGTTTGGGTTTTCATATTTTGGATTTACGATTTTTTGGGCCTTTTTATTTTTGACTTAGGGTTTTGGGTTTAGTGTTTAGTATTTGGTTTAGGGTTTGGGTTAGGGTTAGGGTGTAGTTTTCTTTTTAGATTTTATGGTTCAGGGTTTAGAATTTGAGGTTTAAAATCTATGGTTTAGTATTTAATGTTTGGGTTTTGGTATTTTGGGCTTAGGGTTTCGGGTTTCGGGTTTCGGGTTAGGGTTATTTTTTTTATATATAGTTTTTGGGTTTAGGGTTTAGGATTTGACGTTTAATATCAATGGTTTAGTTCTTAATGTTTGGTTTTGGTATTTTGGGCTTGGGGTTTAGAGTTTACTGTAGGGTTAGGGTTAGGGTTAGGGTTTAGGTTGTTTTTTATTTGGTTTTAAGGATTTGAGTCGTAATAACTATGCTTTAGTGTTTAATGTTAGGGTTTTGGTATTTTGGGCTTTGGGTTTACGGTTTAGGGTTAGGGAGAATCTCCCTTTACAAGAGAAATCTAAAAAAATCCGTTTTCTAAATTATATAAGACATAGGAAATTTGAATAAGTTTTCAAATTACAGAGATTAATAAGATGCTTAAGACATTGATAAGCTTATTCATATAACCACAATGCATTAAGGTGGCTGTTTAATTCTTCAAAGTCTTCTCTTTCTGAAATTTTGTATCCCCATTTTTTCCAGAATGTAGCTTCTTCTAATTGTTCCAACTAGTTGCTGTAAAGTATAGTAATGATGTATGATATCCTGTTTGTGACTCCAATTAGATAATAGGTCAGCACTACTATTAGCTTCCCTATAGACATGTCGACAGTGAAACATTTCCAGCTTGTTGCATATTACTTGTATTGCTTTGATAGCTGATATGTTTCTCCATGGAATGATGATTTTGTTGTTGATACACTTGCTTAATAATTCCGAGTCCACTTCAAGAATAATACGTTTGTATCAATATTGTTCACACCATGTAATTTCATGAAAGGCTGCCTTGGTCTCTGCAGAATTGTTAGTACTAAAACCAAGAGGAATAGTGAATGTATAAATCAATTTACCATGATGTTCTCGTAAAAGTCCACTCCCCAAATTTCACCTGGATTAGTGATAGCACTGCCATCAGTGTTCAACTTATAAACACCTACTGCAGACGTTTAACAATACACCATCGTGACTTTGAATTGTTGTTGGCAATGATCAACAGACATGAACAATCCTTGCTAGTTATAAGGCCAATTTATAGTAGGAAAATATGTTCTCAATACTTGCAAAGTGTCCTTAAATATATTATATAGTACTCTATGTAAACTTGATTTTTTACCTCTAAACTATATTTTTTACCTCCATACTTGACAGGACACCTGTTTTTCCACAAATTCCAACAAACAAAATTAGGTAATATTTGAAACAAAAGATTTTGTACCTCATTATGATAGTGTAAGATTCTCCAATGCATTAATAGACTCCTCAAATTGGTATTTGAATGAACTGTTCCCACTAATGTAGCATGAATCTTCCAAATGTACTTGGCAAAATGACCATGAACTAAAATATGATCTATTTCATCATTCCCAGTCCTATAACAACAATAATAATATGTATCTTCTTTTCCCAATGTGTGAAGTTATTCATTAGTTGGAAGTTTACCCCTCAAAGGTCTCAAAATAAAGAAATACACCTTGAAGGGTAAGTTTTTATGCCAAATATATTTGTTGATAGGATCATTAGCATGTTTTTTTCTAACTACCTGCCAGGCAGTAACTACTGAAAATTTTCCATTTTTAGGAGGGATCCAATTTGATGCATCTGGCAGTGCGCTTCATGTTGAATATTGATGTTAAGAATAATAGGAACCAACAATGGTTGAGCATGTTTCTTGATAGTTCTCTCCTTCCACTTACCATCTTCTAGAAGATAAGATACTTGAATATTATTTCGAATCGATACATTATCACAATGTTTAGCTAAAGCACCATCTCCCAAACAAATTATCCCACCAAAAATTGCTTGTTCCATAATGAATAGTAAAACTAACATGTGATTCAACATCTTGTCTAAGTCTAGTAAGATAACTGCAAACCAAAGATTGCCCTGTATCATATTTCTTAGCCACTAGGTTAGCTCGCTGACAATATTTTGCTCTTGAAAAATTCCCCAATAAAGATTGTTTTGTCGTATATTCCCACCATTGTTTGTATTGGAAAGCTGTACAAATATCATCCAATAACATCACCCCTATACCTCCCTCATCAGTAGGATATCCCATTGTTTCCCACGAAGCCCACTGATATTTCTTGTTTTCCTTATCACTCCCCAAAAGAAATCAGCAATGACACATTTTATGTATTTTAGAGTAGCCTTCGGAGGAGCTATTGGAGCCATATTATGTATAGTCATAAAGTGTAAAACATGTTTCACAAGTGTTATTTTACCCCCAAAACTCAATATTTTGGATTGCCAACCTATGATTCTCTTGCTTACTTTGTCCACTAATTGTGAGTAATATATAATCCTTTGACCCCAATGTATGGTGGACCACCTAATAAAATAATAGGACTGTTATGTTTAGTGTTTTTTTATAGGTCTTAGTTTTTGGGGTTTAGGATTTTTGGTTTAAATTCTATGATTTAGTGTTTAATGTTTGGCTTTTGGTATTTTGAGCTTGGTGTTTCGGGTTAATTGTTTAGGCTTATGGTTATGGTTATTGTTAGGATTTAGGTTTTTTTTTATGTTTAAGGGTTTTGGGTTTAGGATTTGAGGTTTAAAATCTATGGTTTAGTATTTAATGTTTGGGGTTTCGTATTTTGGACTTAGGTTTTTTTTTTTGCTTTTTCTTGGACTTAGGGTTTAGGGGTTAGGGTTAGGGTTAGGATTAGTGTTAGGGTGTAGGCTTTTTTTAGGTTTTATGGTTGAGGGTTTAGCATTTGAGGTTTAAAATCTATGGTTTAGTATTTATTATTTTTGTTTTTGTATTTTTGTCTTAGAATTTTGGGTTTATGGTTTATGGTTAGGGTTAGATTTAAGGTTAGGGTAATGGTTAGGGATAGGGTTTTGGTTATTTTAAGGTTTTTGGGTTTAGGGTTTAGGATTTGAGGTTTAATATAAATTGATTAGTGTTTAATGTTTGTGTTTAGGTATTTTGGGCTTAGGGTGTAGGTTTAAGGTAGGGTTAAGGTTAGGCTTAATGTTAGGGTTAGGGTTAGGGTTTAGGTTGTTTTGTATGCTTGAGGGTTTGGGGTTAAGATTTTGAGTTGTATATCTATGTTTAGTGTTTAATGTTAGGGTTTTGGTATTTTTGGCTTTGGGTTTAGGGTTTAGGGTTTAGGGTTAGGGTTAAGGATAAGGTTAGTGTTAGGGTTCCTGTCAGGGATAGGGTTAGGGTTAGTTTTTTTTTTTTATGGTTTTTGATTTGGGGGTTTAGGATGTTTGGTTTAAAATCTATGGTATAGTGTTTATTATTTGTGTTTTTGTATTTTGGGCTTGGGCTTTTGGTTTAATTATTTAGGGTTAAGGTTAGGGTTAACGTTAGGGTTATGGTTTGGGTCAAGGTTAGGGTTAGGTTTTTTAAGGTTTTAGGGTTTGTTGTTTAGGATTTGAGATTTAAAATATATGGTTTATTATTTAATGTATGGGTTTTGTATTTTAGACTTAGGGTTTAGGGTTTACGGTGAGGGTTAGGGTTAGAATTAGGGTTAGGGTGTAGGTTATTGTTATGTTTTATGGTTCAGGGTTTAGCATTTGATGTTTAAAATCAATGGTTTAGTTTCTAATGTTTGGGTTTTGGTATTTTGGGATTAGGGTTTTGGGTTGATGGTTTAGGGTTAGGGTTAGGGTTAAGGTTAGGGTAAGGGTTAGGGTTAGGGTTAGGTTTTTTTAGGGTTTAGGATTTGAGGTTTCATATAAATTTGTTTTAGGCTTGGGCTTTATGGTTAATGGTAGGGTTAGGGTTAGGGTTTAGGTTGTTTTTTACATTTTAGGGTTTGGGGTTAAGGATATGAGTTGTAATATCTATGGTTTATTTTTTAATGTTAGGGATTTGATAATTGGGCTTTGGGTTTAGGTTTTAGGTTTTAGGGTTAGGGTTAGGGTTAGGGTTAGGGATAGAATTAGAGTTAGAGTTTAGTTTTTTTTTTTAGGTTTTAGGTTTAGCGGTTTAGTATTTTTTGTTACAAATCTATGGTTTAGTGTTTAATGTTTGGGTTTTGGTATTTTGGGGTTGAGGTTTTGGGTTAATGGCTCAGGGTTAGAGTTAGGATTAAGGGTAGGATTAGGGTTTTGGTTAGGGTTTAGGTTTTTTTAGGTTTAAGGATTTGTGGTTTAGAGGTTAAAAATCTATGGTTTAGTGTTTTATGTCGGGGTTTTCGTATTTTGGATTTAGGGATTTTTTGTACTTTTTTTAAATTAGAACGACCCTTGTGGTGCAACATTTTTTAGACTTAGGGCTTAGGATTTAGGGTTTAGGATTAGTTTTTTTTTTTTAGGTTTTATGATTTAAGGTTAGGCATTTGAGGTTTAATATCAATTTTTTTAGGCTTGGGCTTTATGGTTAATGGTAGGGTTAGGTTTAGGGTTTATATTAGGGTTAGGGTAAGGATTTAGGTTGTTTTTTACGTTTTAGGGTTTGGGGTTAAGGATATGAGTTATCATATCTATGGTTTAGTTTTTAATGTTAGGGATTTCATATTTTGGGCTTTGGGTTGAGGGTTTATGGTTTATGGTTAGGGTTAGGGTTTGTGTTAAGGATAGAATTAGGGTTAGAGTTTAGTTTTTTTTAGGTTTTAGGTTTAGAGGTTTAGGATTTTTTGTTTAAAATCTATTGTTTAGTGTTTAATGTTTGGGTTTTTGTATTTTGGGGTTGAGGTTTTGGGTTAATGGCTTGGGGTTAGGGTTAGGGTTAAGGATAGGGTTAGGGTTTTGATTAGGGTTTAGGTTTTTTTAGGTTTAAGGGTTTGTTGTTTAGATTAGAGGTTAAAAATCTATGGTTTAGTGTTTTATGTCTGGGTTTTCGTACTTTTGATTTAGGTCTTTTATTGGATTATTTTTCTATTTAGAACGACCCTTGTGGTGCAATATTTTTTAGACTTAGGGCTTAGGATTTAGGGTTTAGGGTTAGCGTGTAGGTGTTTTTAGGTTTTATGGTTTAAGGTTTAGCATTTGAGGTTTAAAATCGATGGTTTAGTATTTAATGTGTGCGTTTTGGTATTTTGGGCTTAGGGTTTAGGTTTTATGGTAGGGTTAGGGTTAGGGTTAATGTTAGGGTTAGAGTAAGGGTTTAGGGTTTAGGATTTAGTGTTAGGGTTAACGATAGGGTTAGGGTTAGGGTTAAGGTTAGGGTTTAGGGTTTTTTAGGTTTTAGATTTTTGGGTTTAGGATTTTTGGTTTAAAATCAATGGTTTAGGGTTTAATGTTTACATTTTGGTAATTTGGGCTTGTGGTTTAAGGTTAATGGTTTAGTGTTAGGGTTAGGGTTAGAGTTAGGGTTAGTTATTTTTTATGTTTTAGGGTTTGCGGTTAAGGATTTGAGTTGTAATATCTATGATTTACTGTTTAATGTTTGGGTTTTCATATTTTGGATTTAGGTTTTTTTGGGCCTTTTTATTTTGGACTTAGGGTTTTGGGTTTAGTGTTTAGTATTTGGGTTAGGGTTTGGATTAGGGTTAGGGTGTAGTTTTCTTTTTAGATTTTATGGTTCAGGGTTTAGAATTTGAGGCTTAAAATCTATGGTTTAGTATTTAATGTTTGGGTTTTGGTATTTTGGGCTTAGGGTTTCAGGTTTATGATTTAGGGTTAGGGTTAGGTTTTTTTTTTTTTTATAGTTTTTTGGGTTTAGGGTTTAGGATTTGACGTTTAATATCAATGGTTTAGTGCTTAATGTTTGGTTTTGGTATTTTGGGCATGGGGTTTAGAGTTTACAGTAGGGTTAGGGTTAGGGTTAGGGTTAGGGTTTAGGTTGTTTTTTAGGTTTTAGGGTTTGGGGGTTAAGGATTTGAGTTGTAATAACTATGCTTTAGTGTTTAATGTTAGGGTTTTGGTATTTTGGGCTTTGCGTTAAGGGTTTAAGGTTAGGGAGAATCTCCCTTTACAAGAGAAATCTAGAAAAGACCTTTTTCTAAATTATATAAGACATAGGAAATTTGAATAAGTTTTCAAATACAGAGATTAATAAGATGATTAAGACATTGATAAGCTTATTCATATAACCACAATGCATTAAGCGGGCTATTTAATTCTTCCAAGTCTTCTCTTTCTGAAATTTTGTATCCCCATTTTTTCCAGAATGTAGCTTCCTCTAATTGTTCCAACTAGTTGCTGTGAAGTATAGTAATGTTGTATGATATCCTGTTTGTGACTCCATTTAGATTATAGGTCAGCACTACTATTAGCTTCCCTATAGACATGTCGACAGTGAAACATTTCCAGCTTGCTGCATATTACTTGTATTTCTTTGACAGCTGATCTGTTTCTCCATGGAATGATGATTTTTTTGTTGATCCACTTGCTTAATAACTCAGAGTCCACTTCCAGAATAATATGTTTGTATCAATATTGTTCACACCAAGTAATTTCATGTAAGGCTGCCTTAATCTCTGCAGAATTAGTACCAAAACCAAGAGGAATAGCGAATGTATAAATCAATTTACCATGATGTTCTAAAAAAAGTCCACTCCCCAAATTTCACCTGGATTGGTGATAGCACTGCCATCAGTGTTCAACTTATAAACACCTACTGCAGACTTTTCCCAATACACCATCGTGACTTTAAATTGTTGTTGGCAATGATCAACTGACATGAACAATCCTTGCCAGTTATAAGGCCAATTTACAGTAGGAAAATATATTCTCAATACTTGCAAAATGTCCTTAAATATATTATATAGTACTCTATGTAAACTAGATTTTTTTCCTCCATACTTGGCAGCACAACTGTTTTTCCACAAATTCCAACAAACAAAATTAGGTAATATTTGAAACAAAAGTTTTTGTACCTCATTATGATAGTGCAAGATTCTCCAATGCATTAACAGACTCCTCAAATTGGTATTTGAATGAACTGTTCCCACTAATGTAGCATGAATCTTCCAAATGTACTTGGCAAAATGACCATAAACTAAAATATGATCTATTTCATCCTTCCCCGTCCTATGACAACAATAATAATATGTATCTTCTTTTCCAAATGTGTGAAGTTTTTCATTAGTTGGAAGTTTACCCCTCAAAGCTCTCAAAATAAAGAAATACACCTTGAAGGGTAAGTTTTTATGCCAAATAAATTTGTTGATAGGATCATTAGTATGTTTTTTTCTAACTACCTGCCAGGCAGTAGCTATTGAAATTTTTCCATTTTTAGCAGGGATCCAATTTGCTACATTTGGCAGTGCCTCTTCATGTTGAATATTGATGTTAAGAATAATAGGAACCAACAATGGTTGAGCATGTTTCTTGATAGTTCTCTCCTTCCACTTACCATCTTCTAGAAAATAAGATACTTGAATATTATTTCGAATCGATACATTATCACAATGTTTAGCTAAAGAACCATCTCAAAAACAAATTATCCCACCAAAAATTTCTTGTTCTTGAATGAATAGTCAAACTAACATGTGATTCAACATCTTGTCTAAGTATAGTAAGATATCTGCAAACCAAAGATTTCCCTATATCATATTTCTTAGCCACTAGGTTAGCTCGCTGATAATATTTTGGTCTTAAAAAAATTCTCCAATAAATATTGTTTTGTTGTAAATTCCCACCATTGTTTGTACTGGAAAGTTGTACAAATATCATCCAATACCCTCACCCCTATACCTCCCTCATCAGTAGGATATCCCATTGTTTCCCACGAAGCCCAGTGATATTTCTTCTTTTCCTTATCACTCCCTCAAAAGAAATCAGCAATGACACATTTTATGTATTTAAGAGTAGCCTTCGGAGGAGCTATTGCAGCCATATTATGTATAGGCATAAAGTATAAAACATGTTTCACAATTGTTATTTTACCCCCAAAACTCAATATTTTAGATTGCGAACCTGTGATTCTCTTGATTATTTTGTCCACTAATTCTTAGTAATATATATTCCTTTGACCCCCAACGTATAATGGACAACCTAAATATATAATACGACTATTAAGTTTAGTTTTTTTTTATAGGTCTTAGGTTTTTGGTTTAGGATTTTTGGTTTAAATTCTATGGTTTAGTGTTTAATGTATGGCTTTTGGTATTTTGAGCTTGGGGTTTCGGGTTAATTGTTTAGGTTTAGGGTTATGGTTAGGCTTAGGATTTAGTTTTTTTATGTTTAGGGGTTTTTAGTTCAGGATTTGAGGTTTAAAATCTATGGTTTAGTATTTAATGTTTGGGTTTTCGTATTTTAGACTTAGTTTTTTTTTCCTTTTTTTGGACTTAGGGTTTAGGGTTTAGGGTAAGGGTTAGGATTAGTGATAGGGTGTAGGCTTTTTAGGTTTTATGATTGAGGGTTTAGCATTTGAGGTTTAGAATAAATGGTTTAGTATTTATGTTTTCCTTTTTGTATATTTGGCTTAGAGTTTCGGGTTTATGGTATAGGGTTCGGGTTAGATTTAAGGTTAGGCTAAGGGTTATGGATAGGGTTTTGTTTTTTTTTTAAGTTTTCTGGGTTTAGGGTTTAGGATTTGAGGTTTCATATCAATGGATTAGTGTTTAATGTTTGTGTATTGGTATTTTGGGCATGGGGTGTAGGGTTTATGGTAGGGTTAATGTTAGGGTTAGGGTTAGGGTTTAGGTTGTTTTTTATGTTTGAGGGTTTGGGGTTAAGGATTTGAGCTGTAATATCTATTGTTTAGTGTTTAATGTTAGGGTTATTGGTATTATGTGCTTTTGGTTTAGGGTTTATTTTTTATGGTTAGGGTTAATGATAGGGTTAGGGTTAGGGTTCGTGTTAGGGATACGGTTAGGGTTAGGGTTTATGGTTTTTTTAGGTTTTAGGTTTTTGGGTTTAGTACTTTTGGTTTAAAATCAATGGTTTAGTGTTTGATGTTTGGGTTATGGTTTTTTGGGCTTGGGGTTTCGGGCTAATGGTTTAGGGTTAGGGCTATTAAGGTGAGGGTTAGGGTTTGGGTTAGGGTTAGGGTTAGGATTAGTGTTAGGGTTAGGGTGTAGGTTTAATTTTAGGTTTTATGGTTCAGGGTTTAGCATTTGAGGTTTAAAATCTATGGTTTAGTATTTAATGTTTGGGTTTTTGAATTTTGCGCTTTTTTTCCAACTTCAAGTTCAAAAATTATCATCATAACAGAAAAGGCAACATATATATATGACCTAGATGAATTTAATACCACATTATTTTACTAGAACGTCATAACAAAAGAATACTATCATAACAGCAAGTGTCCTTCAATTAGTTACATGATACAGTTCAACTATTCATGTTTCTAATAATTTCACTGTAGAAGTACATTTTACCAATAACGACGAGGAGATCTGTTGACTTTCCAAAATAAGGAACTTCCACTACTTGTCCTTGTTGATTAACCCACAATAAACAATAATGAGAAATTGAATTGCAGGCACATAACAAAAGTGTCTTAGTTTGGTGTTGGTGCACCTTTGTTAAGCTCTACAAATCTCAGTCCTACACGCATAGAATGCTTCAAGAACTTCTCAGCACATCGTCGGATAGAGGTCTCCTCTTTTTTTTCTAAAGTTTTGCATTTACAACTGTCAACACAGTCCGTGAAACATCTTTCGACCAGAGAATTATTCATTCTCAAGCTGTCACGAATTTGGAGCTGCTCAATCATGGCTGCCATTCTGATCTTTTCTGCTTCAGAAAGTGAATCCAAGTCTCTTATAATACTCTTATCCATCTTGATTCCTCAATTTGATTCAGCAACTTTGGTTGTGTTTGGGGAAGAATAGAGGTATACAATAAGTGAGGGAGACTCTCCCCTTGCATTTTGATAGAATTAAAAGTAGTCCTATTCTAACTAACTACCACATTAGTTGAATCAGTTCAAAATAAAAGATGCAATAAACTTGTAAGAATGGTTAAGTACAATCAGACAGTGATATGAGGATTAAGGTGGATGTTTGATCCTTTTGAGTCGTTTCCTTCTAAAACTTTGCACTCCAATCATCTCCAACAGGTAGCTTCCTTTGAGTGATCCAATTAGTTGATGATGTGTTTAAAAATGTTAAATTATATCCTTCGTATGACTCTATTTTGATATAAAATTAGACATACTATTGGCCTCTCTGTGTATATGTCTACATGAGAACATTTCGAACTTACTAATAATGTCTCTAATAACTTGAATATCTCGCCTGTTTTGCAATGGTATAATACTTGTTTGATTAGTCCATTTTCTCAATAGATCCGAATCGACTTTCAAAAGAATGCTTTTGTAACCATGTTGTTCACACAAGTCTAGTCCATGTAATGCTGCCTTAGTCTATGCATTATTGTTAGTACCAAAACCAAGTGAATAGCATAGGCATATATCATATTACGTAAATAATTCCTCATAATTCCACCCCCCCCTTTCTTACCTGGGTTTTGTAATGCACTTCTATCAGTGTTTAATTTGTAGATGCCTGCTGGAGGTTTTTCCCTTTGGACCACTGATACATTATACTACTGCGTAAATTGATCAATCATCTTAATCAAGTGTTTCCAATCATAAGGGCGTTGCACATTGGGGAATTTTGTGATGAGCGCGTGAAGTATTTCTTCAAAAATAGAATGTTGAACTCGTGTTAAGCTGGAAGTTTTGCCTCCATATTTCACCGCACGCCTGTTTTTCAACAAATTCAAACAAATAAGATTAGGTAAAACTTGAATTCAATTTTTTTGTACCTCATCAAAATATGGTATACTTCGCTAATGCATTAACAGACTCCTTAAGGTTGTGCTTGTATGAGTTGTTCCCATCAAACCTGCATGAATTTTCCAAACATGCTTGGCAAAATTTCCAGTCAATAGTATATGTCCGATTTCATCTTTCCCTGGTCTATAACAACAGTAACAGTCGCTGGCTTCTTTCCCACACGTGATAAACTTTTCATTGGTTGGTAATTTTCCCCTCAAAGCTCTTCAAATAAAAAAAGGATACTTTGAAAGCTAAATTCTTATGTCAAATAAACTTGTTAGTAGGATCTTTAGGATGTTTTTTCCTAATAATTTCCCAGGCAGTAGATACAGTAAACTTGCCATCTTCAGCTGGAACCCAGTTTGCTACATCAGAAACTCCTACCTTATGTTGAATGGGAGTATTAAGAATAATAGGAACCATCAAAGAGGGTGCATGTTGTCTTACTTCCCTATCCTTCCATTTACCATCTTCTATGAAATGAGATACTTGGATATTATTTAGGCTAGACATATGATCACAATATTTAGCAAAGGCTCCATCACCAAGCCAATTGTCCCACCAAAAACTACAATTGACTGAATGTATACTCCAACTAATATGTCTTTCTACTTCTAGTCTATTCCTGGTAAGGTATCTCCACATAATTGACTGCTCCCATTTTTTAGCCACTGTCTTTGATTGTTGACAATACTTGGCTTTTAAAAATTGAACCCAAAGAGAGTTTTTTGTTCGAAACTCCCACCACTGTTTGTATTGGAAAGCAGTGCAAACGTCTTCTAATAACCTCACCCCAATTCCTCCTCCATCAGGAGGGTATCCTAAGGTTTGCCAAAACGCCCAATGATAATTTTTCTTTTCTTTATCTCTACCCCAAAGGAAGTCAGTTGTGACACTTTTGAAGTATTTAAGGGTAGATTTAGAAGGAGATATGGATGCCATAGTATGTATAGGGATAGATTGTAACACATGATTCACTAGAGTGACTTCAGATTGCCAGCGATTCTTTTTGTGACTTTGTCTACAACATCAGAATAGTATATGATCATTTTCTACCCAATGTATAATGGACAACCTAAATAAGTAATAGGGCTTTCCTTTTTATTAAAACCAGTTTCTTCCTTAATGATCTCAATAATATCAACAACCGTATTAGTAGTTACCATGAACATACTTTTACTTTTGTTTAAAAGCTGATCCAAAACTGCCTCATAAATTGCTATAGTTTTCAGAATAAGCTCCAAACAATATCTTGTAGTAGAAGTAAAGATAATGATATCATCCGCAAAAACCAAATGATTAACATGAGGGCTTCTACTTTCCATGTGCAATCCTTTGTAAAGATGATCATCATGTGACATATTGAGTTGTCTAGATAAAACTTCAGCCCCTAAAATAAATAGGGTCGGTGATAAGGGATCCCCTTGCTTAAGAACTCTAGTAGAATGAAAAAAAAATGTCTTTTTCCATTAATCACAATATAATACCAATTATTACTCATAATCCTTTAAACTCTATCTAAGAATATTTCCCCAAAGCGCATTCTCCTTCATACTAAATATGTATAAGACCACGATACTCTATCATACGCTTTAGCCATGTCAAGTTTAATTACCATATTATCACCTTTATTGGGAAGTTTAATACAATGAATAATATGTTGAGCTAACATAATGCTTACATATATATTTCTTCCTTTTACAAAACCAGATTGGTTGTCTGAAATAAGATGTGGCAATATATGAGCTAATATGTTACTAATAATCTTAGATATGATTTAATTTGAAAAATTGCTAAGGATAATAGGTCTAAACTCATTAAGTTTATTAGAATCATTTACTTTGGGAACAAGTATATGACAATCATGAGTAATATGTTTAGGCATGATTTCTCCGAGGAAAAAAGACTGAACTACAACCAATAAGTCATCTTTAATAATATCAAAACAACACTGATAGAATTTACCACCTATACCATCCGGTCCAGGAGCTGAATTAGGATTCATTCCTAAAACTACTCCTTTCAGTTCCTGCATAGTAGGTATTCTTTCTAAAGTAGTGTTTTGTTCTTGGGTAACCATCCTTGCAATACAATGCAAAGTCTCTTCACTAATTTTATCTGTTTTTCCAGTGAAAATATTTTGGTAATAATTACAAGCTTCATTAGTTATATTGTCATCACCTTGCACCCACTCTCCATTTTCATTATAAAATATATGTATAAGTATTTTCCTCCTTTTTCCTCTCATTTGAGTATGAAAATATTTAGTATTGGCATCTCCTTCTTTCAACCAATGAATATGAGTTTTCTGTTGTAGAATTGCATATTCCAATTTAAGATATTTTATATACTCTGCATTTATATCATGTAATTTAGCTCTATTAAAATCAGTATTTTCACTAATTATTTCATTTTCAGCTTTTCTCAGCAACACTTCATATTCCTTGACTTTAGCAAAAATATTCCCATATTCTTTATTTGACCAAGAACTTAATGTAGAAGTTAATCTCTTCATTTTGTATGTAAAGCCCACAAAGGATTGCCTGACACTGTTCTTTTCCAACACTCTTCCACAATAAGCACGAAAGTAGGATTATCAACCCAATAGTTAAGGATTTTGATATATCTAATATGGTGTTCCTGTCTATTATGCATTTTCAACAATAAAGGACTATGATCAGAACCTACTGATGGAAGATGAGTTAAAGTATATCGAGGTAACAACTCCAACCAGTTATCATTCACCAATGACCTATCAAGTCTTTTCCATATTCTAGCATCCTCATATCTTTGATTACACCAAGTATAAGGATGACCACAATAACCAATATCAACTAGACCACATGCCTCAATGAAACTAATAAATTAAAAGGTTTTGTTCATATTAGACTCTCTACCTCCTAACTTCTCATGAATAAAAGATATAACATTAAAGTCTCCTATAATGTACCAATGTGAATGAATTTCAGAAAAATATAGAAATCTGTCCCATAATGGCCTCCTCTAATGATCCTTACATTTAGCATAAACATAAGTGATAAAAAACTCTTCAGCACATTCCACATATTTAATTTCACAAGTAATCTCTTGTTCATCTACCTCCAAAACAGTTCAATCCACATCATTATTCCAAAAAAAACAAATTTTGATATTAGAATTACTATGAGCATTGTCCATTTGTAATTTAAGTCGACAAGAGTTAAGATGAGTTTGATTTGAAAATGGTTCTAAAAATAGCTATCACAGCCAAACTATACATTTTTTAAGAGATTGCATTCTTTCAAGAGAACCATGGGTGTTTATGCTCCTAGCATTCTTACAAATAGATTTCAACATCAAAAACCTCTACTCCTAGCTTAGTATTTGGTCTACTAGTGGTAGTAGTCTTTAGAGTCCTAGTTTCTTTCCTTCCCCTAGGTGACAAACCCTGCTTTCAAATAATATCCTTAATTTCATCCGCATAGTCACTGTGAAAATTAGGTCTCAAATGATGTTGCCCTTTTTTACTTATTTCCTCCTGTATAACATTCTCCTCTTCTAAGGACTGAGTATCCTAATCATACTCATCCACATAATCAGGATCAATATATTCATCAAAATTATCTTGTTTCCCTTGTTGAACTTGAGAATCAGAAGCATGCCATTTTTCTTTTAATTGTTGTTCTTTAATGGCTTCTCTGTTCTTCTTACTTAACCTTGCCTGAGACTTATCATTAAGTTTATCAGGAGGTTCCTTATCATTTGTTATAATTTGTTTACCAATATCACAACCCTTATTAGATTGATCCATTTTCCCTTTGGAGACCCCTTCCTTCATGAAAAAAGTTTTCTCATGCACCCTTCCATCCTCACCTCCAACAGCTACTCCAACATCATCAATAACATCAACATATCTATTAGGGGATACATGGATTGGGGCTACAGATTCATCACATGTTACACCATTATTGTAAAGATTAGTGACTTCCCTGTGTCTAAGTGTAGTAAGTACATGCATGTGAACATTTATTTCCTTCCTTTGTTGATTTGTGTTTTGTTCATTGAAAGTTGTTGTGATGGTGATACCTGCATTTTTTCTCTGTTTGTGTTATTGTATATTAGTATTGGGAGCATCTTGAGCTCTGTTCTCTACCAGTGAAACATTATTTCTTCCTATGTCCTCAGCAATAGGTGTAGTTTCCTGCACAATCAAATCAATATAAATATTTTTGATAGGAATAGAATCGAAACCTTGCTGATGAATATGTTGTTGAAGTGGTGTCCTGACTGCTCAATCTTGAGGCTGTTGGTGATTGTTATTTCCTCTTTTTTCATTTTGCCATTGTTCCTCTTGTTTTCTAGTTCTTTGATCTTGCTCTCTTTGGTAAAGACAGTCGAGTAAATTCTGCCTCCTTCCTATCTATCTCCTGATTGTCATCAACCTGAAATTCTCGAGAAACATTGTTTTTTTTGTTTTTTTCCCCCAGATCTTTTCTTTTTATTATTATCTTCATCTCTTTGTTTTATGATACAATCTACCTCCTTAAGACCTTGATGTTTATAATAAAAACAATAGTCAAGTATACTATCATATTCTATCTTTTGCCATCGACCATCAATGATATCTTCGCCTATGTATCCCATCCAAATATGAGGGGGTCTAGTTGGTGTCGTCTTAAACCTTAACTCTAGCTTTACTACCCCTAGTTTTGTTAATAGACGCATAATCTAAATATAAAACCCTCCAATAGGTGACAACAATCCAGTGATAAACTCCTTATAATAACAGTGCCAAGGAAATTCACGGAGGGAAATCCAAATGGGTACTAATGGTGTTTCTTTAGCCGGTTCGAAATTAGGGGTCCATGCTTTTATTCTCATAACCTGCCCAGCTATTGTCATGTGTTGTTAAGTCCAAACAATATTATAGTCCAATTCATTATCGAGATCAATGTAGACATGTCTACAGTTGAAATGTGCAATTTTCACTCCCCGAGATAATTGAGTTTGTAAAATATAATTCTTCCTAATAAATTTCACTCTAGGCATAGTATTGAATTTTTTTCCAATAAGGGTAAATTTACATGCAGCTTCTAAGTCTTTAATTACTTCCTCTTTCACATGCAATACTTCCTAAAGCCCTTGTTTAGTTGTAATTTGAGGGTTTGTTAATTTGACAGGAATTTCACTCTTGGATTTGTTAAACCTAAGTCTATCAGCATATGTTTCAATTATAGTAAAAGGGGATGGTTCTGGAATATGATCTTTTTTTGGAAAATTAGTATTATTAGCAGTATTAGCATGGTTACCACTAGGATAATCAGTTTTCTCATTAGCATTATTCGGAGAAATTTGATCAAATTTACTAGAGATCATAGGGAAATTAGATTGATAAGCCAAATTACTATGATTTACTACCTAAACTGTCCTCCTAGTTTCTTGAATTTGATCCCCAAAACTACCAGTATCGTTGTTATTTCCATAAAAAATAGTCAAAACATGAACTGAATTATGATTATTTTGTTGTTCCTTACCTTGAGTACGTGTTTGTTCTGAAGCATCTTTAGTCGATTCTCCAGCTGGTTTATAGATTGGTGGATGATTAAGTTGTGCCCTATGAGCAGGTTGTCAATCCTCTTTCGTTGAATTGTATTCCAAACTAAAAGAAGAACTTGAAATTTCTTTACAATCTTGCATCCCATCTTTACCTCTATTTGAAGGATCAAGTGTCGGACTGAGTGATTGGAACATTAATCGTTTAACAATGAGTGCGATTTCCTTAAAGGACAACTTGTTGCCAGAGCTCCGATGCCTACACCAGAAGTTCCTTCAACAAATCGACCATACGAATCCTTCAATTTTTTAGTAAAACTACATCAAGAACAGGGAAGAAACCTGTACTAGTTTCCTTTCAAATTCCCTCATCTTTAGAGCTACTTTGATCGAGATTTTTGGGGGATGTACGTCTTTCTTGAGTCGTTTCCACTCGATCGTTTCCAATATACCTCTTATTCGATTCATCCATGAATAACTTTGTACTTTTTCCTTCCAATTCCTTTTAAGAAGTAGTTTGGATCGTCTCTTCCCTTAACTGCGAGGATTTTGAAGATGATTCTGAGCTCGATTGCACCTATAGAGATTGGCGATTCAAAGTACACTTCGTTTGTCCTAGATCTGGTGGTTAACTATCTATTCCAACGATCCAAAATTGTATAATTTAGCCAAGTTAGCTAATTCCTTGAAAAAATTCCAGAAAAAATTTATAGAGAGACGGTCTCCACAGGGTTTTAGGCTTAGGATTTAGGGTTTTAGGTTTTGGGTAATAGGTTAGGGTTTAGGGTTTCATGTTTATGTTTTAGGGATAGGGTTAGGGGTAAGGTTAGGGTTAGGGTTAGGGTTAGGTTTTTGGTTTTTTTAGGTTTTTGGCTTTAGGGTTTAGGAATTGAGGATTAATATCAATGGTTTAGTGTTTAATGTTTGAGTTCTGGTATTTTGGGCTTGGGGTTTAGGGTTTATGGTAAGGTTAGGTTTATAGCTAATGTTAGGGTTAGGGTAAGGGTTTAGCCTATTTTTAGGTTTTCTGGTTTGGGGTTAAGGATTTGAGTTGTAATATATATGGCTTAATATTTAGCGCTAGATTTTTTGTATTTTGGGATTTGGGTTTAGGGTTTACGATTTAGAGTTAAGGATAGGGTTAGGGTTAGGGTCAATGTTAGGGATAGGGTTAGGGTTAGGGTTTAGTTTTTTTTTAAGGTTTAGGATTTTTGGGTTTAAATCTATGGTTTAGTGTTTAATATTTGGGTTTTGATAATTTGGGCTTGAGGTTTTGGGTTAATTTGTTTAGGGTTAGGGTTAGGGTTAGGGTGTGGGTTAGTGTTAGGGTTTGGGTTTAGTCTTTTTTAGGTTTTATGGCTTGTGGTTTAGGATTTGAGGTTTAATATCTATGGCTTAATGTTTAATGTGGTCTTCGTATTTTGGACATAGGGTTTTTTCTTGGACATAGGGTTAGGGTTTAGAGTATAGGGTTTGGGATAGGGTTAGGATTACGGTTAGGGTGTAGTTTTTTTTATGTTTTATAGATCAGTGTTTAGCATTTGAGGTATAAATCAATGGTTTACTATATAATGTTTTGGTTCGGGTATTTTAGGCTTAGGGTTTAGGTTTATGGTTTAGGGTTAGTGTTAAGGTTAGGGTAGGGTTAGAGTTAGAGTTTTGTTTTTTTAGGTTTTTGGGTTTAGGGTTTATGATTTGATGTTTAATATTAATGGTTTAGTCTTAATATTTGGGTTTTGGTGTTTTGGACTTGGGGTTTAGGGTTTATGATTGGGTTAAGGTTAAAATTAATGTTAGGGTTAGGGTTAGGATTTATGTTGTCTTTTAGGTTTTAAAGTATGGGGTTAAGGATTTCAGTTGTAATATCTAAGGTTTAGTGTTTAATGTTAGGGTTTTCGTATTGGGCTTTGGGTTTAGGGTTTAGGATTTAGGGTTAGGATTGAAGATAGGGTTAGGGTTAGGGTCGTGTTAGAGATAGGGTTAGGGTTAGGGTTTAAGTTTTTTTTTAGGTTTTAGGTTTTGGGGATTAAGATATTTGGTTTAAAATCTATGGTTTAGTATTTAATGTTAGTGTTCTGGTATTTTGAGCTTCGGGTTTCAGGTTAATTTTTAGGGTTAGGGTTAGTGTTAAAACTGTTAGGGTTAGGGTTAGGGTTAGGGTTAGAGTTTTGTTTTTTTAGGTTTTAGGGTTTGCTGTTTAGGATTTAAGGTTATAAATCAATGATTTAGTGTTTAATGTTTGGGTTTTCGTATTTTGGATTTAGGTATTTTTTTTGGACCTTTTTTTTGGACTTAGGGTTTAGGGTTAGGGTTTAGGGTTTAGGGTTAGGGTGAGGGTGAGGGTGAGGGTGAGGGTGTAGGTTTTTTTTTAGGTTTTATAGTTCATGATTTAGTATTTGAGGTTTAAAATATGGTTTAGTGTTACATGTCTGGGTTTTCGTATTTTGGACTTAGAGTTTTTTTTGGACTTTTTTTAAATTAGAACGACACATGTGGTGCAACATGTTTTAAACTTAGGGTTTAGGATTTACGATTTAGTGTTAGGGTTAGGGTTAGGATTGGGTTTAGGGTGTACTTTTTTTTTAGGTTTTATGGTTTAGGGTTTAGCATTTGAGGTTTAAAATCTATGGTTTAGTATTTAATGTGTGGGTTTATGTATTTTGGGCTTAGGGTTTAGGGTTTATGGTGGGTTAGGGCTTCGGTAAATGTTATGGTTAGGGTTAGGGTTTAGGGTTTAGGGTTTAGGATTACGGTTAAGTATAGGGTTAGGGTTCGTGTTAGGGATAGGTTTAGGGTTAGGGTTTAGTTTTTTTTTTAGGGTTTAGGTTTTTGGGTTTAGGATTTTTTGTTTAAAATCTATGGTTTAGTGTTTAATGTTTGATTTTTTGTATTTTGGGCTTGGGCTTTCTGGTTAATGTTTTTTTGTTAAGGGTAGGGTTAGTTTTTGGGTTTAGTTTTTTTTTAGGTTTTAGGGTTTGTAGTTAAGGATTTGAGTTGTAATATCTATGATTTAGTGTTTAATGTAACGTTCCGGAAAAATGAATATGTCTAGTGAAGAGCCCAGTAAGTCCGTTAGAATGCGTATTGGGGTACATAGGCATCCCAATGCCCAATATTGAGAAATATTGGGCATATCATAGAATATTGGCTAAGGGGTGTTAGCCAATTCGTATGTATACACAAATAAATAAATGGTAATATTGATCCTCAACTCAATTAATTAAGTAATAGGCATCCCAATGCCCAATATTGAGAAATATTAGGTATATCATAGAATATTGGCTAAGGGGTGTTAGCCAATTTCTATGTATACGCAAGTATTTAAAATAACTATATTCTCCATATATGGACCAATATACATTCTCACTAAGAAATAGGCGTCCCAATGCCCAATATTGAGAAATATTGGGCATAGTATAGAAAATTGGCTAAGAGGTGTTAGCCAATTTCTATATATGTATCCTCAAGTATTTAAGATATAATCCAAGCTTATTAGAAATTGTACCTGCAATGAAGATCCTAAGCTAAGAAAATATTCTTTAACAATACATAACAACTGGCACATTAGGTACGAGGCATCCAAGTGTCAAGCCTAGATACCATAACACATGACCATTTAAAATGATCATGTAAATTAAGCAGTGCCCAAGGACATGGTGAGGATCCTTGGTACAATAAGTATACATTCCCAAATGAACCATAAAATAATATTTCAATAGTAAAGTACAACCAACACATGTGCAAGACATGTGAAGAAGCTGCCAAAGGAGGGGACCACCCTAACCGAATTCGGTTAGGGTAGTTAGGGGGAAAAACGTGCACAAGGGACAACTCCATGTGGGGCATAACTTTCTAATCAATTCTAGACTCTAACCTACTGCCCTAAATAGCTAAATAACCTAGGACCAAATGAAATAAACTAATTAGTGCACCCGACAACCTAGGACCAAAACCGGGTCGACACTAACCTAGTACTAGTTAAAGAGACAACCTAGTACCTAACCTAGGATGGTCCAAAAAGTTAGTTATGGTCCTAACAACTTAGGGGTACTTTATTAATTCCCCTAGGTTACCTAATTAATTAATTTATCAAATTAATTAATTAATTTAAAAGGGCTAATACCGAAACTAAAAAGGAAAGTTTCAGATTTCGGTTAAGACAAGAAAGACAACCTAGTACCTAATCTTGGATGGTCCAAAGAGTTAGTTAAGATCCTAACGAATTAAGGGTACTTTATTAATTATCCTAGGCTACTTAATTAATTATTTTAGCAACTTAATTAATTAATTTAAAGGGGCAAAACCGAAATCACAAAGCAATTTCCAGATTTTGGTTAAAACAAGAAAAAGACAACCTAGTACCTAACCTAGGATGGTTCAAAGGATTGGTTATGGTCCTAACGACTTAAGGGTATTTTAGTAATTACCTTAGGTCACCTAATTAATTAAATTAGCAATTTAATTAATTAGTTTAAATGATCAAAATGAAATTCTTACACTAACCTAGTACAACTTAAGAAACATCCTAGTACTTAACCTAGGATGGTCCAAAAGGGTTAATTTTGGTTCAAATGACTTAGGGGTAATTTAGTACTTACCCTAGGTACCTAAAATAATTAAATTAAGGATTTAATTAATTAATATAAAGTCAAAATGTTGACAAAAACCATAGTCAACACCAATTTCCAGATTTGACTAAGTGTTATGTTCTCCTATGTTTAGTCAACTTAGGAGGGGCTTTTTGGTAATTGGTTAATTAGATTATTAAATTAACTTATTAAACCTAAGTTTTATAATTCAATATCAGTTCTTAAACCTTAAAATCACGTTCAAACTCATAGAAAAGGCGACGCAAGAACAGCAAGCAACGAATAAAAGAAAAATAGAAAAAATTATCGATTTCTCTAGGGCGATTTCAAGGTTTCTTCAAGGTTTCGTTCAAGGTGGTCTTCGTAGATTAAGTTCTATATAAGGTATGGGTTTCTCTACTGGAATTCTTTCTCCAAGAGTATTTTCCTTCGAATGATTCACAAGATCTTGAAAACTAGGGTTGTTCCCGTCGTTCTCGTCGAACTTCCCTTCCCTAGTATCCTTTTTGATTTCAATGCTGAATAGGTTAGAGATCTGTCTTAACATGTATTGTTCTTGAATGATGAGTATCGAATGAACTTATGAACTTGTAATTTTGTAAAGTTAATCTTATCATGATAATTAAGGATCGATAATATGCTAAGATAAGTCTGTGATGTGTTAAGTGAATTATGTGCCTTTGGCTGAATGTTGACTTGTTGTTATTGTGATGTCATGAAGATGGTAAAGCCATAAAATGTTAATATGATGCTGTCCAATATGTTCTTAAAACGTGACACTAAAAGCCATAAACTAAGAATTGGCTCAAAGACATATATGAAATCATATCTTGAATAAATTGGCTATCT
>JABWTJ010000662.1:479908-584329 GCA_016801875.1 Solanum sitiens | reverse complement strand
CCGATCCCCTACTACTATGTGTCGGAACGTGACACTCCGATCCCCTAATTCTACGTGTCGGTTCATGACACCCGATCCCTTAATACTATGTGTCGGAACGTGACACTCCGATCCCCTAATTCTACCAATTCATCAAGCCTTCTTTTATACCAAGGCATCATCAATAACAAGGTGAATTAGGGTTTCTTCAAGATTTTGGATTCAAAGCTTCATTAAGCTTATTTTATCACAATCACATAATCACATTCATGCAAGCATAAGATTAAGCATATAGAAGGGTTTACAATACTACCAATACATATCATTCACTATTAAGAGTTTACTACGAATAGTATCAAACCATAACCTACCTTCACCAAGGATTCTTGATCAAGCAAGCAATCTCTCAAGCTTTTTGTTTCCTCTTGGTTGTCTCTCTCTATAGATCGTTTCTTTCTCTCCTTCTTCTCTCTATTTTTTCTTCTTCCAAACTCTCTCTCTTTTCCCTAATTTAGCATATAATTAGGTATAAAAGATGAGGAGATAACCCAATAAGTAACTCAAGGTTATCTCCTTCACACCCCCAAGAAATTGAGTTTTTAACATTGACCCACGAAATTTATAATTTTAGCAAGAATAGTCCAAAACTCCCCTTTAAAACTTACCCAGAAATTTGACCCAGACTGGGATTACGCAACCTGTGACGGTCCGTCGTGCCTACGACGGTCCGTCCTGCACTTCCGTCACGACGGACAGAGAATTGCTCTCAGTACCCAATTCTCAAGAGTTGAAGTGTTTTGAAACGGAACCTCACAACGGTCCGTCTTGTCTGTGACGGTCCGTCCTGCAGGTCCGTCACAGACTTCAGAGAATTGCTCTCAGTACCCAATTCTCAAGAGTTGAAGTGTTTTGAAACGGAACCTCACAACGGTCCGTCATGTCTGTGACGGTCCGTCCTGCAGGTCCGTCACAGAGTTCAGAGAGTCGATTTTAGCACTCAAATATAAGAATTCCAAGTGTTTGGAACGAGACACCCTCGACGGTCCGTCGTGCCCATGACGGTCCGTCGTTGGATACGTCGTCTCAGACAGTTTTTCCAGAATTAAAATCTGCTGCTCAAAACGACTAAGCAGGTCGTTACAGATTATGGGTTCAAATTTGTGATATGCACATTATTGCTTTGACTTGGTTAAGCATGTTTAGTTGGTTGGTCTAGTTGTTGATTGTTCATAAACTTAAGTGGCATGATTTTAACTAAATGTCCCTTTTTAGCATGTTTGATTGTTTTATGTGCCTATGGTCTCATACTTAGTACATGTGGCGTACTAACCCCATTTTCTCCCTTTTTCCCAAACACTTTAGGTTCCGATCGTTGAGGTTTGGTTCGAGGCAACTGAGAAGAAGGCTTGGATACTCTTATCATCCAAGTGGTAGGTTCTCATTTTCCTGAGGAAGATGCCGATATTCTACCTATGGATTGTCTAGCTATTATGACGTTTATGTTAATTCTATCTTTCATTTGAAGACAAAGTTGTATAAAGCCTATGTGTGGCTTACTTTTATTGTTGTAGGGCTATGCCCATGTTGTATTGTCGTTTTAGATGGTTTATGAGATGAGACGGATTTTATGACTCTAATTCTATCTTATATATGTGTATGAAATAAAAATAGAAGACTAAGTAATCTTCCTTTACAAACGGGTCTATGTATACTCGATATGATACTATTATGTGTATGTAGAGGTCTATGTAAACCTCCGGTTAGATATAGTTAAAAAAATTTAATTTTTCCGCATATTTTAGCCAATGAATGTTATGATGAATGCTAAGAGTCTATTCTTAGGCCTCAAAGAGAACGACGATGCCAGTTACTTTAGGGGGTGCTCCCCGGATGTGACAAACTTGGTATCAGAGCATGAGGTTAAATATCCTTGATAACTACGTCTCTCTCAACCACGTCTAGGTAGATTCATACTCATAATTGTGAAGTGCGCCACACTTATGAATAGGAATCTATATGATGCTTCGGAATCTCTCTTTTCTTAGAAATCCAAAGTCGTGCCTCTAGAGTAACTATTATGTGCTTTCGTCATAACCTTGTACTTTTGGTTATAGGCAATGAATACTTGGAGGAATGCGGATAGGAGGCTTGAGGAGGAGGTTGATCCTCCCCGTGTTGAAGAAGATCCTCCACTTGAAGAGGGGATTAATGTTTAGCAAGTTCTGGCCAACCCTCCACCCTTGACGGATGGAGACATAAGGGCTGCCCTTCTCCAATTGGCTCAAGCCACCACTCTCCAAGCTCAAGATATGACAGCCCAAGCCAATTGGGAGGTTGTTCACCGAGCACCTCAACAAGTCTCTACTATGGCTTCTCGACTAAGGGACCTCACTCGGATGAATCCGCCTACCTCCTATGGTTCTAGGGTTGAGGAGGACCCCCAAGAGTTCATAGATAAGGTGTATAAGGTTATTTTTGCTATGGGGTTGAGTTCAAATGAGAAGGCCGAGTTATCCACATATTAACTCAAAGATGTGGCTCAAACTTGGTATGTTCAATGGAAGGATAATCGACCTCTTCTTGGTGGACCGGTAACATGGGAGATATTCAAAAAGGCATTATTGATTCTTACCTAGAGATATGAGGGAGGCCAAAGTGGTGGAATTCATTAACCTTCATCAAAGAGGTATGACTGTTCTTGAGTATTCTATGAAGTTTACTAAATTGTCGAAATATGCTCCTTCCTTGGTTTCGGATCCTAGGGATGAGGTGAGCCACTTTGTGATGGGAGTATCAGATGATCTACAAGAAGAATGTCATACGGCCATGCTTCATGATAATATGAATATATCTCAGCTTGTGGTGCATGCTAGACAAGTTGATGAAGCTCGGTTTAGGAGAAAGGCAAGAGATGCTAAGAAGACAAGGTCTTTTGAAATGGATTCTTCCAAGAGTAGGCTTGAGATTCAAGACAAGCCTAGGTTCAAAAAGATATTTTCAAATCAATTTCCATTCAAGTTCCCTAAGACTCGTGAAGATAAAGGGTCAAAGCCGCGAGCTCAGAAGGGAAAAAATGGTAACTCACCTAATGAGAAGCCGACATGTGCCAAGTGTGGAAAGGGTCATTTCGTTGAGTGTTTGGTTGGAAGGGGTAATTGTTTTGGTTGTGGCAAGAATGGCCACAAGGTTTGAGATTGTCCGAACATGAAGGGGCAAGAGAAGAGTGGTCAAGCAAGTGGTTCGAGTGATGCTCCAAAGAAGAACCGCTTCTATGCTCTTCGTTCTAGGGGTGAGCAAGAGACCTCTCCCGATGTGGTGACCGGTATGTTACAAATCTTTGCTCTTGATGTTTATGCTTTATTTGATCCGGGTGCTACTTTGTCTTTCCTTACTCCTCTTATAGCTAAAAAGTTTGTTATTTTACCTGATGCCTTGCATGAGCCTTTTTTAGTGTCTACACCGGTGGGTGTGTCACTTGTTGCTAAGAGGGTATATAGAAATATTCCTATCATGTTGCCCAATAGAGTTTCTAATGTTGATCTAGTTGAACTAGATATGCTTGATTTTGATATTATTTTGGGTATGGATTGGTTGCATTCTTGTTTTGCCACTATTGATTGTAGGACAAGGGTAGTGAGGTTTAATTTCCCAAATGAGCCCGTTGTTGAGTGGAAGGGGGAAGTTCTATTCCTAGAGGTCGTATCATTTCATGTTTGAAGGCTTGCAAAAATGATCTCTAAGGGCTGCCTATATTATATAGTGAGAGTCCAAGATCTTGACTTCGAAATTCCTCCCATTGAGTCAGTACCCGTAGTGAGTGAATTTTTGGAGGTTTTCCCTAATGACCTTCCCGGTATTCCTCCCAAACGGGAAATTGATTTTGGTATAGATTTGCTACCAGAAACAAACCCTATTTCGATTCCTTCTTATCGAATGGCTCTGGCCGAATTGAAGGAGTTGAAGGCACAACTTAAAGATTTGCTAGACAAGGGCTTTACAAGGTCTAGAATTTCTCCATGGGGTTCTCCGGTCTTGTTCGTGAAGAATAGAGATGGGTCCTTGAGAATATGTATTGATTATCGCCAACTCAACAAAGTCACAATAAAGAAAAAGTATCCTCTCCCTCAGATTGATGATCTATTTGATCAACTCCAAGGGGCAATCTACTTCTCCAAAATTGATTTGAGGTCGGGGTATCACCAATTAAGGGTGAGAGGTGAGGATGTATCAAAAACGGTTTTTCGAACTCGTTATGGCCACTATGAGTTTCTTGTTATGTCCTTTGGTCTCACTAATGCTCCGGCAGCGTTCATGGACCTGATGAATAGAGTATTTTGAAGTTACCTAGATTCATTTGTCATTGTGTTCATTGATGACATCTTTGTATACTCGAAGAATGAAAGTGATCACATGGGTCATTTGAGGGTGGTATTGCAAACCCTTAAAGAGCATCAATTGTTTGCCAAGTATAGAAAATGTGAGTTTTGGTTGAGTTCGGTGGCATTTTTTGGTCACATCATCTCTAGTGAAGGAGTTGAGGTTGATCCAAAGAAAACGGAAGCGGTGAGAAATTGGCCGAGCCCATTGACTCCAACTGATATACCGATTTTCTTGGGTCTTGTAGGTTATTATCGGAGGTTCGTGGATAGTTTTGCATCCATTGCATCTCCTTTGACTACTTTGACCCAAAAGAGTAAGAAGTTTGAGTGGTCTGAAGCATGTGAAAAGAGCTTTCAAATCTTGAAAGATAGGCTTACTTTGGCTCCGGTGTTGACATTACCCGAGGGTTCAAAGGGCTTCGTGATTTATTGTGATGCATCCCGTGTTTGTTTGGGATGTGTGCTTATGCAACATGGGAAGGTTATTGCCTATGCTTCTAGACAACTTAAGGTGAATGAGAGGAATTATCCCACTCATGACCTTGAGTTAGCGGCCGTGGTGTTTTCTTTGAAGATTTGGAGGCATTATCTATATGGTGTCCATGCTGATGTGTTCATCGATCATAAAAGTCTCGAATACGTGTTTACACAAAAGGATTTGAATCTCCGACAAAGAAGATGGCTTGAGCTATTGAAAGATTATGATATGAGTGTTCTTTATCATCCGGGCAAGGTGAATGTTGTAGGGGATGCTCTAAGCCGTTTATCTATGGGTAGTGTTTCTCATGTTGATGAAGCCAAAAAGGACCTAGTGAAAGAGGTTCATCGATTGTCTAGATTGGGAGTTAGATTGGAGGGTTCTTCAAATTGTGGCGTGATGGTCAATCATAACTCCGAATTATCTTTGGTTGTTGAGGTAAAGTCTAAACAACACCTTGACAAACCATTAATGGAGTTGAAAGAATCGGTTCTTGGCAAGTTTAATGAGTCCTTCTCCTTAGGGGTGATGGTGTTTTTAGATATCAAGGGCAGTTGTGTGTTCCAAATGTTGATGATTGAACGAACCGCATCCTTGAGGAAGCTCATGGGTCACATTATTCCATTCGTCCGCGGTCAACAAAGATGTATCATGACCTTAGAGAGGTGTATTGGTGGGAAGGTCTGAAGAGGGACATAGCAGAGTTTGTTGCTAAGTGTCCAAATTTCCAACAAGTGAAAGTTGAGCATCTAAAACCGGGTGGATTACTACAAGAAATCCAAATTCCTACTTGGAAGTGGGAAGCCATCAATCTGGATTTTGTGGTAGGTTTGCCTAAGACCCAAAAAGGGTATAACTCCATTTGGGTGGTGGTTGATAGGTTGACCAAGTCCGCTCATTTCATTCCCGTCAAGGCTACTTATTCGGCGGAGGATTATGCTAAGATCTTCATAGATGAGATTGTGTGTCGCCATGATATTACGTTATCCATCATATCGGATAGGGGTGCACAATTCACATCTAGGTTTTCGAGGTCATTTCAAGAAGGGTTGGGTACTAAGGTAAAGTTGAGTACCGCTTTTCATCCTCAAACGGATGGTCAAGCGGAGCGTACTATTCAACCCCTTGAAGATATACTTAGATCTTGTGCCATCAATTTCAAATGGATTGGGGATAATCATTTGCCTTTGGTAGAGATTGCTTACAATAATAATTTTCATTCATCCATTTCCATGGATCCCTATGAAGCCTTGTATGGTAGGAGGTGTAGGTCTCCTATTGGATTGTTTGAAGTTGGAGAGTCTTCAAATATTGGTCCCGACTTGATCTACGAGACTTTGGAGAAACTGCATATAATAAGGAATCAGTTGCAAATGGCCTATAGACGGCAAAAGTCCTATGCCGATAATAGGAGAAGGGATCTTGAGTTTGAGGAAGGTGACAAAGTGTATTTGAAGATTTCTCCTATGAAAGGCGTTGTTAGATTTGGCAAGAAAGGGAAGTTGATCCCTCGTTATGTGGGTCCCTATGAGATCTTGCAAAGGGTTGGAAAGGTATCCTATGAGTTGAGGTTGCCAAGTGAATTGGCTTCGGTTCATCCGGTCATTCATGTTTCCATGCTTAAGAAGTGTGTGGGTGATCCCGAGTCCATTCTTCCTATGGAGGGCCTTGGGGTCAAGGATAACCTCTCTTATGAAGAGGTTCCGGTCCAAATTCTTGATATACAAGTGAAAAGGTTGAGGAACAAAGAGGTTGTATCCGTAAAAGTGTTATGGAAAAACCACTTAGTTGAGGGTGCTACATGGGAGGCTGAGGCCAACATGAAGTCCCGATATCCTCATATTTTTGATGATTGAGGTTAGTCATTCTTTTTAATAGTTCAAATATAATTATTAATTGAAATCCTTTGATTTTTGGGTGAAGAAATGCAAAAGTTGAACTTTCAAAGTATGGGCAGTAACAATACAGTGAACTGGCTGTGAATTGCTTCCAAAAATGTGAAATTTTGTTTTGGCTTGTTTTGAGTCATGTTGTGCATTTTGACATGTTGAGTCTTTATGAAATGTTTAGTATCATGTTTATAAGTTGAATTTGAATCTAATTGACTCATGTTTGTCATGATGAGCTCAAATGGTTGTTGTGAGAAGGAAGTACCTCATGAGGTGATGTTGAGTCTCATATTTGGTAATTCAAGTTTTGGATTACCTTGATTGAAATGATATGTATTGTGTTGTATTGAAATGATGTTTTTTCTGCTGCTAGTCTTGAGTCTATTGCTTCCTTGAAAATAATTTTAGTATCATTCGGGGATGAATGTTCCCAAGGGGGGGATAATTTAACATTTCAAAAATGTAAGATGTGTCGTTAAGCCTAACATAGGTGTCGAGAAGTCTAGACACTGTTTTTAAGGTTAGTTTCATGAAAATAGGTCACTTAGGAAGTTTTGGAACCAAAATGTTTAAGAACGTCCAGGACGTCCAAAAGTTGGTCCATAGAGGTGCTAGTGTGCCTTGGCCTATTTGACTATATTTTTTAGGAGTTGGAATTTAACGAAATCCGATAAAAGTATGTCTAACACTTGTTAGGGATGTTTCAAGATTGAAACGTCCGGGTACGACTCCCCAAGGACAAACCAAGGGCCCTTGAGGAGGACCCTAGTGTTAGAAGCAACATTGCCTGACAGTGTGCAATCGACGACAATGGAAATGGGCCGTGTGCGGACAAACGGTGCGTCGATGCCTCCGTTGTCCCATACTTAGCTATGTTGAGGAAGACCCCTGCCTGCACAGTCTCTGAACTCAACAATGGAGTGCAGGACGAGAGGGGTAGAGCCCGTCGACTCATAGACGGCCCGTCGTTCGGGGTCTCGTCTGTGAGGGTCGAGTTTGCTGTCTAATTTAAGATGGTTTCATTTAATTAGTTAGTGGGTTAGGTGGTTTAGTTAGGGGTTAAGGGAGTTTAATTAAGTTGATTTAATACCCAATACAAAAACTCCCATCCCTCATTAATCTAACACAACTCTAATACAAATCTCTCTACCTTCTCTGTACTTTCTCTATCTATTGGAAGACTCCATTGAAGCTAAGTCTAGGAGGTTATTGGGGGATGTAAAAGGGTGGATTCATATTCAATTTCTCATCAATACAATAAGGTATGGGATCTCTTTACCTTTGAGACCTCTTTCCTCAAAGGGTTCATCCAAATTTATTTCAAAAGTTAGTGATTTCTAATGGGTTTCATCCAATTTCGAAATTGATGTTATGGATTGAGTTGTTGATGTTTATTTTAGGATAATATGAGTTGATTAACATGTATTATAACTTAATTGGAGTAATTGATGATGGTCTTGCCTAAATTTAAGAACATGTTTCCAAGTCCTTAACCCTTTGTTGTGTTCTTGACTTAGATTATAAATTGTTCATTCAATTGACTTGTTTAGGGATTGAATCACTTGTATATGATGTTGATACTCTGTTTGTGAAACAATTAGGATGATAATTAGTCTTTCATGCTAGTTCTTGATAGGTGATCTAGGGTATGATGAATTAACTAAATCCTAAGCTTTGATCTACTATTGAATTGTGAAGTGCTGACTCTTCTATACTTGTGATTACTTTGGTTTTTGAATGGTGGTGATTTGATGACCTAATTGGGTTGAAGTAAGGTTTGATAGTAAGAACTTTATGAAGGTGAGATTGTGAAGAAGACTTGGTAAGTCTTGTGACCTTATCCTTTGTTTCAATTATGGTTAATTGTGGTTAAGTCATGATGATTGTATTGGAGCATGTTTGTATAGGATTTATAGGTTGGTATGATTTTGAATTGAAATTTCTTGGTATGGTTGTGAGGTTGATTAATATGTAAAGTAATAAGGGCGATGATGATTGCGAAATGTGCTTTATTGTTTAGAGGCTATGAAGTGTTAACCTTACTTATGAGAGTTGTGATGAAAGGCTTTTACTCATGCAATTCCTATTGAGCTAGTATGATCATGATTATACAAGGGGTGTACCCTATGACCTAAATTAAGTTATGATTGGTAATAAAGATTAAAGACATTTCAAGAAGGGATTAGCTTAGCAGCGAGTGATCTTGTATGTGAGAGTGTGACACTTTTCCACATAGGGAAGGTAGGGTTCACTACGGTTCTCACAGGTTAGATAGCCTCATGACCCAAATAGGGTGTAGAGTGATATTTCCTATGATGCCCCAAGTTCCATAACAATGTTTGCACCATAGGTATACTAGCTAGAGGATCCATCTAGAAAGCTATGTTTACGTTAGGTATTACCTTGGCCGGTAGACCACCTTCCATCGGTGTAAGGTTATGACACCGGATTCCACATTAGCTCATGTGGTCTATGTCGGTTAAGGCAAGTGTTCCCTGATCTAAAATGAAGTAATGATGTATAGGCTAACTAAGGTGTCTTGAGAGGCTAGACTTAGCTTAGGTAGGGGTATGTGAGTCTACCTAGGTATTGCACTATTTTGCCTTGATAGAAACTTTAGGAGGTCAATATTATGTATGTAAATGATTATGAAAGGTAAATGACTTTATATGATTATTATGATGCTTATAGACATGCAATTGGTTCTTGTTGACTAAAGTATGGATTTATGTATGATGAAGTTTATGTTATGTGAAGTAAGTTACTATTTGTGATTCTTGTTTGGTTACTTGATTAAGTAGGGTTATGGGTCTTTACTTGGTCATTGCACTTGGGGCTTTATAAAGGTTATGTATGGTTGTCTTGCTTTACTAGTTCACATGATTAACTCTTATTCATAATTTTAATGAGATTTCTTGATGCTAGGGTTATGTGAGATTATGGGTTCAAATATGTGATATGCATATTATTGCTTTGACTTGGTTAAGCATGTTTAGTTGGTTAGTCTAGTTGTTGATTGTGCATAAACTTAAGTGGCATGATTTTAACTAAATGTCCCTTTTTAGCATGTTTGATTATTATATGTGCATATGGTCTCATACTTAGTACATGTGGCGTACTAAGCCCATTTTCTCCCTTTTCCCCAAACAATTTAGGTTCCGATCGTTGAGGTTTGGTTCGAGGCGATTGAGAAGAAGGCTTGGATACTCTTATCATCCAAGTGGTAGGTCCTCATTTTCCCGAGGATGATGCCGATATTCTACCTACGGATTGTGTATCTATTATGACGTTTATGTTGATTCTATCTTTCATTTGAAGACAAAGTTGTATAAAGCCTATATGTGGCTTACTTTTATTGTTGTAGGGCTATGCCCATGTTGTATTGTCGTTTTAGATGGTTTATGAGATGAGACGGATTTTATGACTCTAATTCTATCTTATATATGTATATGAAATGAAAGTAGAAGACTAAGTAATCTTCATGTACGAACGGGTCTACGTATACTCGATATTATACTATTATATGTATAAAGAGGTCTATGTGAACCTCCGATTAGATATAGTTAAATAGTTTTAATTTTTCCGCATATTTTAGCCAATGAATGTTATGATGAATGCAGAGAGGCTAGTATTAGTCCTCAAAGAGGACGACGATGCCGGTTACATCTAGGGGGTGCTCCCTGGATGTGATAACTCTAACCCTAATCCTAACCCTAACCCTAAACCCTAAACCCTAAGTCCAAAAAAAAAGAAACAAACCGTAAGTCCAAAACACGAAAACCCAAACATTAAACACTAAACCTTAGATTTTCAACCTCAAATCCTAAACCTAAAACCCTAAAACCTAAAAAAACCCTACACCCTAACCCTAAACTTAACCCTTACCCTAACCCTAAACCATTAACCCAAACGCCAAGCCCAAAATACCAAAAGCCAAACATTAAACACTAAACCATAGATTTAAAATATAAAATCCTTAACCCCAAAACCTAAAACCTAAAAAACCCTAAACCATTACCCTAACCCTGTCCCTAACACGAACCCTAATCCTAACCCTAAACCCTAAACCCAAAGCCCAAAATACAAAGACCCTAACATTAATCACTAAAGCATAGTTATTACAACTCAAATCCTTAACCCCAAACACTAAACCCTAAAAAACAACCTAAACCCTAACTCTATCCCTAACCCTAAACCCCAAGCCAAAAATGCCAAAACCAAACATTAAGCACTAAACCATTGATATTAAACCTTAAATAATAAACCCTACACCCAAAAATATAAAAATAAATGATAACCTTAACTCTTAACTTAACCCTAAACCTAACCCTAAACACTAAGCCCAAAATACCAAAACCCAAACATTAAATACTAAACTATAGATTTTAAACCTCAAACACTAAACCCTGAACCATAAAACCTAAAATAGAATCTACACCCTTACCCTAATCCTAATCCTTACCCTAACCCTAACCCTAAACCCCAAACTCTAAGTTCAAAAAAAAAACTAAGTCCAAAATACGAAAACCAAAACATTAAACACTAAACCATAGAGTTTAAACCTGAAATCCTAAACCATAAACACTAACACCTAAAACAAAACCTAAACCCTAACCCTAACCCTAACCTTAACCCTAACCCTAACCCTAAGCCAAGCACCCGATACCCCAAGCCCAAAATACCATAACCTAAACATTAAACACTAAACCATAGATTTAAACGAAAAATTCTAAACCCCAAAACCTAAAACCTAAAAAAAATAAAATAATCCAAACCCTAACCCTAAACAATGAACCCGAAACCCCAAGCCCAAAATACCAAAACCCAAACACATAAAACACTAAACCATAGATTTTAAACCAAAAATCCTAAACCCCAAAACCTAAAACCTCAAAAATACTAAACCCTAACCCTAATCCTATACCTAACCCTAACCATAACCCTATCCCTACCTTAACCATAAACCCTAAACCCAAAGCCCAAAATACCAAAACCCTAACATTAAACACTAAACCATATATACCACAACTTAATTCCTTAACTCCAAACCGGAAAACCTAAAAAACAACACAAACCCAATCCCTAACCCTAACCCTACATTAAACACTAAATCATTAATATTAAACCTCTAATCCTAAACCCTAAACACAAAAACCTAAGAAGAAACAAAATCCTAACCCTAACCCTAACTTTAATCCTAATGCTAATCTGAAACCATAAAACCAAAATCCTAAGCCGAAAATACAAAAACCCAAACATTAAATACTAAACCATAGATTTTAGACCTCATATGCTAAACCCTCAACCATTAAACCTAAAAAAAAGCAGACACCCTAACACTAACCCTAATCCTAACCCTAAACCTAAACCCTAAACCCTAAACCCTAAGTCCAAAGAAAAATGAAAAAAAAAACTAAGTCCAAAACATGAAAACCCAAACATTAAACACTAAACCTTAGACTTTAAACCTCAAATCCTAAACCACAAACCCTAAAACCTAAAAAAAAACTACACCCTAACCCTAAATTTAACCCTTACCCTAACCCTAAACCATTAACCCAAACGCCAAGCCCAAAATACCAAAAGCCAAACATTAAACACTAGACGATAGATTTATAACCAAAAATCCTTAACCACAAAACCTAAAACATAAAAAACCTAAACCCTTACCCTAACCCTATCCCTAACCCTAACCCTAACCCTAACCCTAAACCATAAACCCAAAGCCCAAAATACCAAGAGCCTAACATTAAACACTAAAGCATAGTTATTACAACTCAAATCCTTAACCCCAAACACTAAAACCTAATAACAACCTAAACCCCAAGCCCAAAATGCCAAAACCAAACATTAAGCACTAAACCATTGATATTAAACCTCAAATCCTAAACCCCAAACCCAAAAATATAGAAAAAAAACATAGACTTAACCCTGAACTTAACCGTAACCCTAACCCTAAACCCTAAGCCCAAAATACCAAAACCCAAACATTAAATACTAAACTATAGATTTTAAACCTCAAACGCTAAACCCTGAACCATAAAACCTAAAATAAAATCAAAACCCTAACCCTAATCCTAACCCTAAACCCCAAACTCTATGTCCAAAAAAAAACCTAAGTCCAAAATACGAAAACCCAAATATTAAACACTAAACCATAGATTTTAAACCTGAAATCCTAAACCACAAACACTAACACCAAAAACAAACTAAACCCTAACCCTAACCCTAACCTTAACACTAACCCTAACCCTAAACCAAGAACCTGATACCCCAAGCACAAAATACCATAACCCAAACATTAAACACTAAACCATAGATTTAAATCAAAAATTCTAAACCCCAAAACCTAAAACCTAAAAAAAACTCCAAAACCTAACCCTAACCCTAAACCTAAACCATGAACCCAAAACCTCAAGCCCAAAATACCAAAACCCAATAATAAAATAATATGCCATAGAGTTTAAACCAAAAATTCTAAACCCCAAAACCTAAAACCTAAAAAACACATAAATCCTAACCCTAGTCATATCCATAACATGAACCCTAACCCTAACCCTACCCTTAACCCTAAACCCTAAACCCAAAACCCTAAACCCAAAGCCCAAAATACCAAAACCCTAACATTAAACACTAAATCATATATATTACACCTCAATTCCTTAACCCCAATCCCTAAAACCTAAAAAACAACCTAAACCCTGTCCCTAACCCTAACCCTACCCTAAACCTTAAACCCCATGCCCAAAATACCAAAACCCAAATATTAAACACTGTCATTGATATTAAACCTCAAATACTAAACCCTAAGCCCAAAAATCTAAAAAAAACAAAAACCCTAACCCTAACCCTAACCCTAAGCATAACCGTAATCCTAACCCTAATCCTAAGCCATAAACCCAAAATCCTATGCCGAAAATACAAAAACCCAAACATTAAATACTAAACCATAGATTTTAAACGTTAAATGCTAAACCCTCAACCATTAAACCTAAAAAAACCTACACCCTAACCTTAATCCTAACACTAACCCTAACCCTAACCCTTAACCCTAAACCCTAAACCCTAAACCCTAAACCCTAAGTCCAAGGAAATCAGAAAAAAAAAACTAAGTCCAAAGCACGAAAACCCAAACATTAAACACTAAACCTTAGATTTTAAACCTCAAATCCTAAATCACAAACCCCAAAACCTAAAAAAAAAACTACACCCTAACCCTAAACTTAACCGTTACCCTAACCCTAAACCATTAACCCAAACGCCAAGCCCAAAATACCAAAAGCCAAACATTAAACACTAAACCATAGATTTAAAACCAAAAATCCTTAACCCCAAACATTAAAACCTTAAAAAACCTAAATCCTTACCCTAACCCTGTCCCTAACCCTAAACCTAAACCCTAAACCCAAAGCCCAAAATACCAAGACCCTAACATGAAACACTAAAGCATAGTTATTACAACTCAAATCCCTAACCCCAAACACTAAAACTTAAATGAAAACCTAAATCCATACCCTAACCCTAACCCTAACCCTAAACCCCAAGCACAAAATGCAAAAACCAAACATTAAGCATTAACAATTGATATTAAACCTCAAATCCTAAACCCCAAACCCAAAAAAATAAAAAATAAAATAACACTAACTCTTAAGTTAACCCTAACCCTAACCCTAAACCCTTAGCCAAAAAAACCAAAACCCAAACATTAAATACTAATCTATAGATTTTAAACCTCAAATGCTAAACCCAAAACCATAAAACTTAAAATAAAATCTACACCCTAACCCTAATCCTAATCCTAAGCCTAACCCTAACCCTAAACCCCAAAACCTAAGTCCAAAAAAAACTAAGTTCAAAATACGAAAACCCAAACATAAAACACTAAACCATAGATTTTAAACCTAAAATCCTAAACCACAAACACTAACACCTAAATAAAACCTAAACCCTAACCCTAACCCTAACCCTAAACAAGGAACCCGATAGCCCAAGCCCAAAATACCATAACCTAAACATTAAACACTAAACCATAGATTTAAACGAAAACTTCTAAGCCCCAAAACCTAAAACCTTAAAAAAAACTAAACCCTAACCTTAACCGTAAACCTAAACCATGAACACGAAACCCCAAGCCCAAAATACGAAAACCCAAACATAAAACTCTAAGCCATAGATTTTAAACCAAAAATCCTAAACCCCAAAACCTAAAACCTAAAAAAAAACTAAAACCTAACCCTAATCCTATCCCTAACACTAACCTTAACCCTAACCTTACACTTAACCGTAAACCCTAAACCCTAAACCCAAAGCCCAAAATACCAAAACCCTAACATTAAACACTAAACCATATATATTACAACTCAATTCCTTAACCCCAAACCGTAAAACCAAAAAAATAACATAAACCCTATCCCTAACCCTAACCCTACCCTAAACCATATACCCCACGCTCCAAAATACCAAAACCCAAACATTAAACACTAAATCATTGATATTAAACCTCAAACCCTAAACCCTAAAGACCTAAAAAAAAACTAACCCTAATCCTAACCCTAATTCTAAACCATAAGACCGAAATCCTATGCCGAAAATACAAAAAACCAAACATTAAATACTAAACCATAGATTTTAAACCTCAAATGCTAAACCCTCAACCATTAAACCTAAAAAAAGCCTACACCCTAACACTAATCCTAACCCTAATCTTAAACCTAAACCCTAAACCCTAAACCCTAAACCCTAAGTCCAAAGAAAAAAGAAAAAAACCTTAAGTCCAAAACATGAAAACCCAAACATTAAATACTAAACCTTAGATTTTAAACCTCAAATGCTAAACCACAAACCCTAAAACCCAAAAAAAAACTGCACCCTAACCCTTACCCTAACCATAAGCCATTAACCCAAACGCCAAGCCCAAAATACCAAAAGCCAAACATTAAACACTAAACTATAGATTTAAAATATAAAATCGTTAACCCCAAAAGCTAAGATAAAAAAAAACCTAAACCCTTACCCTAACCCTGTCCCTAGCAAAAACCCAAACCCTAAACCCAAAGCCCAAAATACCAGGACCCTAACATGAAACAATAAAGCATAGTTATTACAACTCAAATCCTTAACCCCAAACACTAAAACCTAAATAACAACCTAAACCCTAACCCTAACCCTAACCCTAACCCTTAACCCCAAGCCCAAAATGCAAAAACCAAACATTAAGCACTAAACCATTGATATTAAACCTCAAATCCTAAACCCCAAACCCAAAAATATAAAAAAAACATAACCTTAACCCTGAACTTAACCCTAACCCTAACCCTAAACCCTAAGTCCAAAATACAAAAACCCAAACATTAAATACTAAACTATAGATTTTAAACCTCAAACGCTAAACCCTGAACCATAAAACCTAAAATGAAATCTAAACCCTAACACTAATCCTAACCCTAACCCTAAACGCCAAACTCTAAGTCCAAAAAAAACCTAAGTCCAAAATACGAAAACCCAAAAATTAAACACTAAACCATAGATTTTAAACCTAAAATCCTAAACCACAAACACAAACACCTAAACAAACCTAAACCCTAACCTTAACACTAACCCTAACCCTAAACCAAGAACACGATATTCCAAGCCCAAAATACCATAACCCAAACATTAAACACTAAACCATAGATTTAAATAAAAAATTATAAACCCCAAAACCTAAAGCCTAAAAAAATCCAAAACCTAACCCTAACCCTAAACCTAAACCATCAACCCAAAACCTCAAGCCCAAAATACCAAAACCCAATAATTAAATAATAAACCATAGATTTTAAACCAAAAATCCTAAACCCCAAAACCTAAAACCTAAAAGAACATAAACCCTAACCCTAATCATATCCATAACCCTAACCCTAACCCTAACCTTACCCTTAACCCTAAACCCTAATAAAAAAACCCTAAATCCAAAGCCAAAAATACCAAAACCCTAACATTAAACACTAAACCATATATACTACAACTTAATTCCTTAACCCCAAACCGGAAAACCTAAAATCAACCTAAACCCTGTCCCTAACCCTAACCCACCCTAAACCATATACCACATGCCCAAAGTACCAAAACCCAAACATTAAACACTAAATCATTGATATTAAACCTCAAATCCTAAACCCTAAACCCAAAAACCTAAAAAAAACAAAACCCTAACCCTAACTTTAATCGTAACCCTAATCCTAAACCATAAAACCGAAATCCAAAGCCGAAAATACAAAAACCAAAATATTAAATACTAAGCCATAGATTTTAAACCTCAAATGCTAAACCCTCAACCATTAAACCAAAAAACAAAGCCTATACCCTAACACTAATCCTAACCCTAACCCTAACCCTAAACCCTAAACCCTAAACCCTAAGTCCGAAGAAAAAAGACAAAAAAAAACTAAGTCCAAAACATGAAAACCCAAACATTAAACACTAAACCTTAGATTTTAAACCTCAAATCCTAAACCACAAACCCCAAAACCGTAAAACCTAAAAAACAATATAAACCCTATCCCTAACCCTAACCCTACCCTAAACCATATACCCCACACCCAAAATACCAAAACCCAAACATTAAACACTAAATCATTAATATTAAACCTCAAACCCTAAACCATAAACCCAAAAACATAAAAAAAAAAAAAACCTAACCCTAACCCTAACCTTAATCCTAACCCTAATCCTAAACCATAAACCCGAAATCCTAAGCTAAAAATACAAAAATCCAAACATTAAATACTAAACCATAGATTTTAAACGTCAAATGCTAAACCCTCAACTATTAAAACTAAAAAAAAAACCTACACCCTAACACTAATCTTAACCCTAAACCTAAACCTAAACCCTAAACCTTAAGTCCAAAGAAAATAGGGAAAAAAAACTAAGTCCAAAACATGAAAACCCATACATTAAACACTAAACCTTAGATTTTAAACCTCAAATCCTAAACCATAAACCCTAAAACCTAACAAAAGCCTACACCCTAACCCTAAACTTAACCCTTACACTAACCCTAAACCATAAACCCAAACGCCAAGCCCAAAATAACAAAAGCCAAACATTAATCACTAAGCCATAGATTTAAAACCAAAAATCCTTAACCCCAAACCTAAAACCTAAAAAAAACTAAACCCTTACCCTAACCCTAACCCTAACCCTAAACCCTAAACTCAAAACCCAAAATACCAAGACCCTAACATGAAACACTAAAGCATAGTTATTACAACTCAAATCCTTAACCCCAAACACTAAAACCTAAATAACAACCTAAATCCTAGCCCTAACTCTAACCCTAAACCCCAAGCCCAAAATGCCAAAACCAAATATTAAGCACTAACCATTGATATTAAACCTCAAATCTTAAACCCCAAACCCCAAAAAATAAAAAAAAACATAACCCTAACCCTTAACTTAACCCTAACCCTAACCTTAAACCCTAAGCCCAAAATGCTAAAACCCAAATATTAACTACTAAACTATTGATTTTAAACCTCAAATGCTAAACCGAGAACCATAAAACCTAAAATAAAATCTACACCCTAACCCTAATTCTAACCCTAACCCTAACCCTAACCCTAAACCCCAAACTCTTAGTCCAAAAAAAAACCTAAGTCCAAAATACGAAAACCCAAACATTAAACACTAAACCATAGATTTTAAACCTGAAATCCTAAACCACAAACAATAACACATAAAAAAAACCTAAACCCTAACCCTAACCCTAACCCTAGCCCTAAACAAGGAACCCGATATCCCAAGACCAAAATACCATAACCCAAACATTAAACACTAAACCATATATTTAAACAAAAAATTCTAAACCCCAAAACCTAAAACCTTAAAAAACTAAACCCTCACTCTAACCCTAAACCTAAACCATGAACACGAAACTCCAAGTCCAAAATACCAAAACCCAAACATAAAACACTAACCCATAGATTCTAAACAAAAAAAACTAAATCCCAAAACCTTAAACTTAAAAATAAAACTAAACCCTAACCCTAATCCTATCCCTAACACGAACCCTAATCCTAACCCTACCCTTAACCCTAAACCCTAAACCCAAAACCCTAAACCCAAAGCCCAAAATACCAAAACCCTAACATTAAACACTAAACCATTTATATTACAACTCAATTCCTTAACCCCAAACCCTAAAACATAAAAAAAAAAAATCATATCCCTAACCCTAACCCTACCCTAAAACCTAAACCCCATGCCCAAAATACCAAAACCAAAACATTAAACACTAAATCATTGATATTAAACCTTAAATGCTAAACCCTAAGCCCAAAAACCTTAAAAAAACCTAAACCTAACCCTAACTTTAATCCTAACCCTAATCCTAAACCATAAACCCAAAATTCTAAGCCGAAAATACAAAAACCCAAACATTAAATACTAAACCATAGATTTTAAACCTCAAATGCTAAACCCTCGACCATTAAACCTAAAAAAAAACTACACCCTAACTCTAATCCTAACCCTAACCCTAACCCTAAACCCTAAACCCTAAACCATAAGTCCAAAAAAAGAACCCAAGTCCAAAATACGAAAGCCCAAACATTAAACACTAAACCATAGATTTTAATTCTAAAATCCTAAACCACAAAACCTAAAACCAAAAAAAAAACTAATCATTAACCCTAACCCTAACCCAAACTCTAACTCTAACCTTAACCCTAACCATAAATGTAAACCATTAATCGAACACACCAAGCCCAAAATACCAAAACCCAAACATTAAACACTAAACTGTAAATTTTAAACCACAAACCCTAAAACCAAAAAATAATAATCTAAATCCTAACCCTAACACAATCTCAAACCCTAACCTTAACCCTAACCCTAAACCTAAACCATTAACCCAAAATCCTAAGCCCAAAATACCAAAACCCAAACATTAAACACTAAACCGTAGATTTTAAACCAAAAGTCCTAAACCCCAAAACCTAAAATCTAAAAAAACCCTAAACCCAAACCGTAATTGTATCTCTAAAATGAACCCTAACCCTATCCTTAACCCTAACTCTAAACCCTAAACACAAAATCTAAAGCCCAAAATACCAAAACCCTAACATTAAACACTAAACCATTGATATTACAACTTAAATCCTTAACCCCAAAACCTAAAACCTAAAAAACAACCTAATCCCTAACCCTAACCCTTACCCTAACCCTACCATAAACCCTAAGCCCCAAGCCCAAAATACCAAAACCCAAACATTGAAGACTAAACCAATGAGATTAAATATTAAATCCTAAGCCCTAAACCCAAAAAGCTAAAAAAATACCAAAACCCTAACCCTAAACTTAACCCTGAACCTGACCCTAAACCATAAACACAAAACCTTAAGCCCAAAATACAAAAACCCAAACATTAAATACTAAACCATAGATTTAAACCTAGATGCTAAACTCTGAAGCATAAAACCTAAAAAACACCTACATCCTAAACCTAATCCTAACCTTAACCCTAACCGTAAACCTAAACCATGAACCTGAAACCCCAAGCCCAAAATACCAAAACCCAAACATTAAACACATCATTTTCCCAATTCCCAATTTTTTCTCTCTCTAACAAACGCTCTCTCTCAAATCACAACGGCTAGCTCCAAATGGCTATTTTAGCCAAAAAGAGATGGCGTGTGAGCCGCCGGAGACATCCTATCAACTGCCAGACCAGCTCCAGCAGGAGCGCTCAAAATAGAAAATCAAAATGAACAAAGAACCACCCGCTAATTTAGCTCAAAACATTAAAAATTCACACTTGAATAAAGCGATGTATGTGAGCTCCAAGGGTGAAATGGCAGGGAGTTGTGAAAATATCCCATCAAAAGATATTAGGTTGAATCAAGCCTACAATGTCAGTGAGAACAATTCTACGAGGCAAGCGCTATAACATACTCTAACAGCGATAAATTCTATAGCGTCTAGAGAGAACGGAAGAGACGAATTCTGGGAAAGTCTTAGCTAAGTTCCAAAATTTTCAATCTCAAAATTGAGTTGCTTCCCAGTTGTTTCGAGGTGATATACCTACTGGGTTAATTCTTCTGGGGAAGATGTTCACCTCATTGCAATCGCAACTTCAAAGAACAGCTAGGTCGCCGGCGACATGATTTTCGATAACCAAAATGATATTCGTAATAAAGTTGTTAGTGGGGGGATGATAGATTAGAGGCTGATGAAGAGGAAGTTCATCTTACGAGCATATCTAACCACTTAGCTCAATACTACAACGACAATGCAAATTCTGGCCAAATGAAATCGAAAATGCAACATAGCCGGGGAAACACTACATAATTCTCATTTGCAGTAAAACTGATAGACATTACAGCAAGCAAGGAGGAACAATCGCAGGCAGGTAAAGAGCTTAACTATGCTGAAAGAAATAATGGTGATAATAGGCAGGGACAACAACAAGAGTTCAATGAGCAGAGTGGAAGGGAAAAACACACAGGTAAGTATACTTCTCCTAACTTTATGCATAACCAAGCTGATAATATTGATAAGGTTGGACATGTGCATGATAATGCCATGGGAATGATAGCTGATGAGTCTGTTGATCTAATACAGAGAGGTTTAGCAAATAAAGTGATGACACAAAGTGTTCTAAATCATAACAAGGGGGAAAATAAACTGGAACAAACTCATCATAAAACTATGGGGGAAAGTAGTGATCAAAACACATATCAGAAAGATTTCCCGAAAATTTCTAGTAATTATGATAAGCAAGTTCTTTCAGGTAGACAGAACTCACAACTTGCTCCTAACCAAAAAGTGACTGAGCTTAACAACTCTAAAGTAACCTTGAGCAACAACTAGGACAAAGTCCCTGAACCTTCTCCTTACAAAGTGGTTAAAACTTTAGAAGCAAGGTTAAGGCATATACATTAAGCCCAAGAACCCACAGTTGTATTAAAGACTACCCCCAGACAAACTACCAAATAGGGACATCCTGCAGTAATATTTGACATGCATTATTACCTCAATACCTTAACTGTCGACTGTAAGTATACTCTGGTGGGGAAATTTAGTACAACCATGCCTAAGGTTGAGCTCATCTGGAAGAACTTCATCTAACAAACTCAAGTAAGTGGAGGGGGGGGGGTCAACATAGCTCATTACAATTCTAGACATGTTATTATTGTTCTACAAAATAAGTTGGACTATAACACTATTTGGACTCATCAAAGAATGACTATTGAGGGCAAATTGAATTGAATACAAGCTTGGACCCTATTGTTTACTCCGGAAGAGGAAACTCCTATAGTCCCTGTATAGATACTACCTAGATTACCCTAGCACTGCTTCAAAAAACCTTTCCTTATTCCACTCTTGGAATCTGTAGGAAAGGTTCTGTATTTATTTACTGCCTCCATTACAAGGACTAGAGCAGGGATGGCTAAAGTCAAGATGCAAATTGACTTGACTAAACCTAGACCTAGGCATGTATGGGTTGGTTTGCATAATGAGGATGATACAATAGGTAAATGCAACCTGTGGAATATGAAACATCCCACCTTATTGTGAATAATGCAGACATCAAGGGCATGATATAGATGAGTGCAAAGCTAAAAAAAAGTGATATAGAGTATAGACAAAGAAAGGAGAATGAAAATGGGAAAAAAAGACAAAAACAGGGAACAACAAAATCAGAAAGGGAAAGAGCATCAACAGTCACAAAACAAAGATAATGAAGATAGACAACAACAACATATCAATGAAAGGGGGAAGCAGAAACAAGCAGAGCAACAAAAACAAGAGGAATGGCAGATACAAAGAAGGAAAAATAACAAAGCACAGGAAGACAGAGCTCCAAAGACAGTCTGGAAACCAACCCAGACACAAAATAGACCTATCTTTGAGCAGTTTCCTACCTCAGCTCAACAAACAGGTAATCTTATTACTCTTCAAAACAATTATTTCACTAACTTAAGCATGCAGGAAAATAAAGAAGCAGACAAAGAATATAATATAGGCAAGACCAAGACAGCTTTCCAAGAAAACATAACAGCAACATCAGTACCAAAGGAGCTGCAGATAATACTCCCTTTATTAAGGGTTCAAGTATCATAGCTATACAACCCAACTCTCTTATTAAAAATGATAATGTATTGAATGTGATGGATGAATTTCAAGGAGGGATGGAAGGGGGAAGTCAGGAGAAAACCATTAACTTACAGGAAGGGGTAACCAAAGAGGGGAGTTTGCCTCATGTTTTAAATGAGGGGTTAGATATTGACCATAGTTTAGACTTTAGAGCCAATGTTACGTCCGACAATAAACAACAACAGCTGGAACAACCTCAGAGTCAAAACCAATAATAAGAAAGCTGGGAAAGACAAGAAAAAACAACAAAAAGAGAAAGAGCATAATGACAACAGGAAAAATTTCCTATGGCAAAAGAAGGGAAACAGACAGATGCTAATACTCATGAAAGTACTCCCAAGAGAAAAAATAAGCCTAGTAAACAAAAGAGGGATGATGCTAAAAGGAGGCAGAGTAAACAACAAGAAGATGAATATGAGAAAGAACAAGGGAAAGGGGAAGAAACATGCAATAACAAGGCTTATGGAAACCAAGGGATGCATACCTATCCTGCACAGGATGAAGACAGAACCCTCTCTACAACTGAACCACCTGATAAGAGGGAACCACTATGCCATAAATTCTGCTCCCCTAATTGATGAGTATGTTGTTGAAAATATTGAAGATGAGTTAGACAGGAATAATCAATCCCTGTATGATTCAGATGAGGATGAGGAGACTAGTGAATCTCTAATTGAGGCCTTTAATCCTTCTAATGAGCAATCTATAGAGGATGAGATACAACACGTAACACAAAGTCAAGGACTGTCTCCAAGAAAAATAGCAGTACAAATTTTTCAGGAATCAAGAGACCAATTCTATCACTGCAGGCAGACAAAACATCAGGTTATTATTCTCTAGATCTTCCCAATGATTAGTACAATCATATGGAATGTGAGAGGAATCAACACCCAGGGGGTGTTGGAAAGACTAAAAAGGTTGAGGAAAATGCATCAATTGTCCATCATCACTAGTTTGGAACCTTTCTCAGATAGTGTACATGTACAAAATTTTAAAGTGCAATTAAATATGGAGAATGCTACTAGTAATTGCAATGGCACAATTTGGATGTTCTGGAGCAGTGAGATTGACTGTAGTATCTTGGATGAAGATGATCAGCAAATCACCTGTGAGATGAAGCATAATGAGTTACAGTGTCCTTTTATTACTACCTTTGTTTATGCAAAATGCAAAGAACATATGAGGAGGCCCCTATGGGAAAAGATGTTACAACAAGCCACTATGGATGTCAAGCGTTGGTGTTCAGTAGGTGACTTCAGTGTTATCACTAATGTGGAAGAAAAGTTGGGAGGGTTACCTTATGATATGAGGAAAAGCAATGATTTTATAACAGTCATTGAAGCTTGTGGCCTTATGGACAGTGTCTTCAGTGGTCATAAGTTCAATTGGACCAACAAAAGGGGTATTAATAAGAGAATCTGGAAAAGACTAGATTGGGCCTTGGTAAATGACTCTTGGCTGGAGAAGATCCCTCAGACACCTATAACCCACTTGTCAGCTACTGGGTCATACCACTGCCCCCTCCTTATGGAAATGGTGGCAAAAGAAAATGATCACATCACGTATTTCAGATTGCTTAACTGCTCGGTTGACAATACTCTTTTTATGGAAACTGTGGTAACCTGCTGTAATAAGGAGGTGGAAGGTAATACTATGTGGAAATTTCATCAAAAACTTGAAAGGTTATCTAGTACCCGTAGTGTTTGGTCCAAGAAGGAATTTGGTGATATCTTCCAAAAGGTCAAGATGTATGAGAAGCAGGTTCATAAAGCTGAAGAAAAGTATATCACTGACCCTATTGACTCCAACAGAACAACTCTTCATGATCTCAATGCACAATACATTATGTTCCTCAAGATGGAAGATACTATTTTGAAACAGAAAACCCAACTACAGTGGTTTCACGAAAGTGACACCAATTCCAAATACTTCCACTCAATCATAAGAGGAAGAAGAAGGAAACTCTTTATCCATAACATTAGAACTGAAAGTGGGGAATGGATTTAGGGTGAAGAGAATATTGCTTTGGCATCTTGTAACCATTTTAAAGAGCTTTTTACAAGAGAGGATAAGCCTATTAATGAGACCACTTTGGAATGCATCCCAAGGATGATTAGTGATGAGCAAAATATTCAACTCACCAATATGCCTGACATGGATGAGCTTAAGAGTGTGATATTCTCTATGAATCCTAATTATGCAGCTGGTATGGATGGCATAAATGGCTACTTTTTTCAAAAGTGCTGGCATATCATCAAGAATGATTTGATGGGAGTTATTAAGGACTTCTTCAGTGTCCAGATGATTCCTAAGTACTTCTCTTATTCTTGTATTGTATTACTTCCTAAAGCGAGTAGTCCTAACAAATTATCTGAATTCAGGCCTATAAGTCTTATCAACTTCACCAGCAAGATTATTTCTAAGCTAGTGAGCAACGGACTTAGCCCTATCCTTCATTCTCTTATTTCTCCTATCCAATCTGGGTTTGTAAAAGGTAGAAGTATTTCTGAAAACATTATGTTAGCTCAGGAAATAATCCACCAAATAAAAAAAACCAGTATTGGTAGCAATGTCACTATAAAATTAGACATGGAAAAGGCTTATGACAGGGTTTCTTGGTCATATAGCATTTTGGTTCTTAGGAAAATGGGTTTTGCTGAAGTCTTCATTGATATGGTATGGAGAATTATAGCCAATAACTGGTATTCAATCATTGTCAATGGCAAGAGATATGGCTTTTTCCATTCCACTAGAGGACTTAAGCAAGGTGAACCCCTTTCTCCAGCCCTATTTATTTTAGGTACAGAAGTCTTATCAAGGTCCCTCAACAGGTTACATAGTCATCCTTATTATAATGGATTCTTCATGGAAATGAGGGGACCCCAAGTGAATCACCTAAGTTTTGCTGATTATATAATCTTGTTCACTTCTGGAAGATACAAATCCTTGAAACTTTTAATGCCGACTCTTAAGGAATATGAAAATACTTCTGGGAAACTTATAAACGGAGACAAGAGTCATTTTATGCTGCACTCAAATGCTTTTAACAGCACAAGAGACAGAATAAAAAGACTCACAGGATTCAGGCAAAAACAGGGCCCTCTCACGTACCTAGGCTTCTCTTTATTTCTTGGTAGGCCTAGGAATATTTACTTCTATGATATTGTTAATAAAGTTGTTTGTAGGATTACAGGATGGCAAACCAAACAACTCAACTATGGTTGAGGAGCAGTTCTTACAAAACATGTGCTACAGGCTCTGCCTATCCACTTATTATCTGCAGTAACCCCTCCCTCATCTGTGCTTAAATGGATTCAAATGCTCTTTGCTGATTTCTTCTGGGGATGGAAAAATGATAGGAAGAGATACCATTGGGCCTCATGGATAAATCTTAGTTTCCCATATGATGAAGGAGGGGTTCGAATGAAGAACTTGAAAGATGTTTACTTGGCATTCCAGTAAAAGCAGTGGTGGGTGTTCACAACAAAACAGACCCTCTGGGGTGAATTCTTGAGAGCAAACTACTGCCAAAGATCCAATCCGGTATGCAAAAAATGGGATAATGGTGACTCACTAGCTTGTAAATATATGTTGATGAACAGACACCAGGTTGAGCAACATATCCAATGGAAGCTTGAAGCAGGGAACTGCTCCTTTTGGTGGGACAACTTGGTTGGCAGTGGGCCATTGGCACAATTTGTTACCACCAGTCACAGATTCAACATCACAGTGGCTCATTTATGGAAAGAAGGATAGTGGAGCTGGAACAGGCTGATAGAACAGGCTCCTATTAGTAACTTTGATAGCATCATAGAAACAGAGATATCTCCACAACACAACTTCAAGATCAAGCTGTGTGGACACTCAACAGCAATGGAAAATTCAGTTGTTCATCTGCCTGGGATGAAATCAGAGAAAAGAGAATCAAAAATCAGTTCAACTCTATTTTATGGAACAAAACATACCTTTTAAATCTCCATTTTTACTTTGGAGAACCTTAAGGGGTAAACTCCCTACTAATGACAGATTGATGAACTTTGGCATTGCGCCAACCCATTATTTTTGTTGTTATAACAGGGCAGGAATGGACAACATAGAATATACCTTCAATTCTGGACAGTTTGCAACCAAGGTGTGGGGAAGCTTTGCATAATCTGCAGGAATCCAGCAAGATCACACCTCACTGCAGCAGCTGATCAGACAATGGTGGACAGTCAAACATAAGAATGCAACGCACAAGCTCCATCTGCAGGCCACCCCTATCTTCATTTGCTGGAATCTGTGGAAAAACAAGTGTTCCAGCAAATATGGGGGCAAATACCCAACATTAGCTGGGTTAAATACTCAGTTTACAAAGGCAACTATAACCTACTGACCACTGCTTTCCCCCAAATCAAGTGGCTGGCCAAATGTACAGCATTACTTCAAACATGTGAAAGATGTGTTCATGACACTAAAGTAAATAAGGTAACCTGGATAAGGCCCCCGGAACAGTGGATAAAGATTAACACAGATGGCAGTGAAATCAGCAACCCAGGCAGGATTAGAGATGGAGGAATTCTGAGGGATCAAGCAGGCAGACTGTTGATGGCATTCACAACTCCACTGGGAGAAGGCACCAACAACAAAGCAGAAATTGAAGTAACATTTTTTGGTTTAACATGGGCATTAGAACTTGGATACAGGAACATAATCTTCGAGCTAGACTCTCAATTGGTGGTACATTGGATCCTACAGAAAGCAACTCCTCAATGGTCTATAATTACTCAATTGGGAAGATTACAGAAGCTCATCAACTTCAAATACATACATGTGTTTAAAGAGGCTAATTGGGTGGCTGATGCACTTTCAAAGTACAGCCACAAGACTACTACTACTCAGATTTATTTCAACAATCAACAGCTACCCAAAGAAACAAAGGCTTACTATCAACTTCACCTCCTGGAAATGCCAAATTTTAGAAGAAAAAAGACCAAGAACATTAACGAACCCCCTCGAGTTAATTGGTACCTTTTCAACTTAGCTATAAGTGATTATTATAGCTGCTTTGAATAAGTAGAATAGTTTATTTTTGAAAATGTGAAGGGAGAGTCTCCCTTGTTTATGCTTCCTAGATACTATGTATAGAGAGGAGTCCTCTCTTCTAGGTACCTAGTATTTTGGATTCACCTTTTTGTAAGGGAAGGAGTTGACTTCCTTTTTGGAAAGTTGACTCTGAATCACCATAGTATTGGGAGGTTAGGTTTATGTCCCCCTCCTTGTATTTTGTTTCTTTTATCAATGTTAAGGCTTGTGGGTGTTTCTCAGCCCCCACCCCTCCAAGGGTAATTAAAATTAAAAAAAAACAAAAAAAAACATTAAACACTAAACCATAGATTTTAAACCAAAAATCCTAAACTCCAAAACCTAAAACCTAAAAAAAAAAACTAAACCATAACCCTAATCCTATCCCTAACATGAACCCTAACCCTAACCTTAACCCTAAACCCAAAGCCCAAAAATACCAAAATTCTGACATTAAACGCTAAACCATATTTATTACAAACACAAATCGTTTACCCAAACCCTAAAATATAAAAAACAACCTAAACCGTAACTCTAACCCTAACATTAACCCTAACCTTAACCCTACCATAAACCCTAAACCCCAGGCCCAAAATACCAAAACATAAATATTAAACACTAAACCATTGATATTAAACCTCTAATCCTAAACCCTAAACCTAAAAACCTAAAAAAAAACAAAAACCCTAACCCTTACCCTAACCTTAACCCTAACCCTAACCCTACCAAAAACCCTAAACCACATGCCAAAAATACCAAAACCAAAACATTAAACACTAAATCATTGATAATAAATATGAAATCCTAAACCCTTAGCCCAAAAACCTAAAAAAACACAAAACCCTAACCCTAACCCTAACCTTAATCCTAACCCTAATACTAAACCATAAACCCGAAACACTAAGCCCAAAATACCAAAACTCAAACATTACATACTAAATCATAGATTTTAAACCTCAAGTGCTATACCTTGAACCAAAAAACCTTTAAAAAAAAAACTACACCGTAACCCTAATCTAACTCTAACCCTAACCCTAAACCCTAAACCCTAAACCCTAAACCCTAAGTCATAAAAAAACCAAAGTCCAAAATACGAAAAACCCTAACATTAAACACAAAACCATAGATTTTAACTCTCAAATAGTAAACCACAAACCCTATAATATAAAAACACCTAAACATTATCCCTAATCCTAACCCAAATGCTAAGCCTAACCTTAACCCTAACCCTAAATCTAAACCATTAACCGGAAACACCAAGCCCAAAATACCAAAACCCAAACATTAAACACTAAACCATAGATTTTAAATCAAAAATACTAAACCCCAAAACCTAAAACCTACAAAAAAAACTAAACCCCAAATCTAACTCTAACCCTAACCCTAACACAAACCCTAACCCTAACCCTATCCTTAACCCTAACCATAAATCCTAAACTCTAAAACTAAAGCCCAAAATACCAAAACCTTAATATTAAATACTAAACCATATATATTACAACTCAAATCCTTAACCTAAAACCCTAAAACCCAAAAATCAACCTAAACCCTAACCCTAACCCTAACATTAACCCTAACCCTAACATCAACCCTAACCCTAACCCTACCATAAACCCTAAACAACAAGACCAAAATACCAGAACCCAAACATTTAATACTAAACCATTGATATTAAACCTCAAATCCTAAACCCTAGACCTAAAAACCTAAAAAAACAAAAACCTTAACCCTAAACCTAAACCTAAACCATGAACCCGAAACCCCAAGCCCAAAATACCAAAACCCAAACATAAAACACTAAACCATAGATTTTAAACCAAAAATCCTAAACCCCAAAACCTAAAACCTAAAAAAAACTAAACCCTAACCCTAATCCTATCCATGACACGAACCCTAACCGTTACCCTAAACCCTAAACCCTAAACCCAAAGCCCAAAATACCAAAACCCTAACATTAAAACACTAAAACATATAATTTACAACTTAAATCCTTAACCCCAAATCCTAAAACCTAAAAAACAACCTAACCCCTAACCCTAACCCTACCATAAACCCTAAACACTAAGACCAAAATCCCAAACCCAAACATTAAAAACTAAATCATTGATATTAAACCTCAAATCCTAAACCGTAAACCCAAAAACCTAAAAAAATAAAAGACGCAGACCAGCTCCTTTTTCTTTCTTTATCTTATGTAAGAACTCACACCCTATCGACCCCATGACTAGTCCTTCTGCTTCATCTCTCAAGGTTTTGAGCAAGATCGCTTATAATCGGTTGCAAAATGAGCTAATGGAATGGCAGGTTAATCCTCTTGCTAGATTGAAACATAAAGTTACTGATAATCTTCAAAGATTGAACATTGAAGTGAATGGGGCACCATGAACTTTGTATGCTAATAAGATGTATCAGGTTCAGGTTGATTTTGCTGAGCATTACCCTATAGAAGCCCCTCAAGTTATTTTTATCCATCCAGCTCCATCGCATCCTCACATTTATAGAAATGGACATATCCGTTTAAATATATTGTATAATTCATGGTCCCCATCGTGATTGTAAGTTCCATCTATATCATCATTCTCTCAATGTTATCTAGCTCAACTATGAAGCAACGTCCTGCAGAGAACGATCGCTATGTGAAGAACTGCAAAAATGGCAGGTCTCCCAAGGAGACGAGATGGTGGTTCCATGACGATAAAGTGTAGTAACATTAGCTACACATGATTTCAACAGTAGTGACTCCAACTCCCATACCAACTGAAAAGTTCTCTTTTCCCTTCCAAAAATTAAAGAGAATTTGGTTTATAAAACAAATAGTAATAGAAGAACAACCGACATTCTGAATCTGCCAGTTTGCATTGTATGCTAAGCTAAATTTTAAAGCTACTGCTATAAAGCAGCCTTTACTTGTATAGCAGTGTTAGTGCTTCTAGTTGAATGTGATACAGAAGCATAGGTTGGAAATTGTGTTTTATGCTATAATAGTTGTCGCCATAAAACCCAGCCCTTTACCGTCCACCTTAGCGTGCGATGTATCTATGTATCTAACTTTGCTTTACTTGATTAAAAGTTGGAGTTAAAAGTTCTAGTAAAAAAAATAAAAATATCAAAACCCTGACCCTAAACTTAACCGTAAACAATAAACCCAAAACCCTAAGCCCAAAATACCAAAACCCAAACATTAAATACTAAACCATAGATTTTAAACCTTAAATGCTAAACCCTGAACCATAAAACCTTAAAAAAAATACACCCTAACCCTAACCTAACCCTAACACTAACACTAAACCAAAACCATGAACCTGAAACCCCAAGCCCAAAATACCAAAACCCAAACATTAAAAACTAAACCATAGATTTTAAACCAAAAATCCTGAACCCCAAAACCTAAAACCTAAAAAAAGCCTAAACCATAACCCTAATCTTATCCCTAACCCTAACCCTAACCCTAACCCTTTATACCCTAAAGCCTAAACCCAAAGCCGCAAATACCAAAACTCTAACATTAAACGCTAAATCATAGATATTACAACTCAAATCCTTAACCCAAACCCTAAAATATAAAAAACAAACTAAACCCTAACCCTAACCCTAACATTTACCATAACCTTAACCTTACCATAAACCCTAAACCCCTTGCCCAAAATATAAAATCATAAACATTAAACACTAAACCATTGATATTAAATTTCCAATGCTAAACCCTAAACATAAAAAGCTAAAAAAAACCTAACCCTAACCCTTACCCTTACCTTAACCCTAAACCCAAAATTCTAAGCCCAAAATACCAAAACTCAAACATTAAATACTAAACCATAGATTTTAAACCTCAAATGCTAAACCGTCAACAATAAAGCCTAAAACAAACCTACATCCTAACACTAATCCTAACCCTAACCCTAACCCTAAACCCTAAACCCTAAACCCTAAGTCCAAAAAAAGTCCAAAATATGGAAACCCAAACATTAAACACTAAACAATAGATTTTAAAAATCAAATCCTAAACAAAAATCCCTAAAACCTAAAAAAAAACAAAAACTAACGCTAACCCTAAACTTAACCCTAACCCTAACCATTAACCCAAAATACAAAAACCAAAATATTGAACAATAAACCATAAATTCAAAAACCAATAATCCTAAACCCCAAAAACTTAAACCTAAAAAAACCCTAAACGCTTACCATAACCCTGTCCCTAACACTAACCTTAACACTAACCCTAAACCCTATACCCAAAGCCCAAAATACCAAAACCCTAACATTAAACACTAAAGCATAGATATTACAACTCAAATCCTTAACCCCAACCCAAAACCTGAAAAACAACCTAAACCCTAACCCTGACCATAGAATAAACCTTAAACCTCAAGCCCAAAATACCAAAACCAAAAATTAAGCACTAAACCATTGATATTAAACCTCTAATCCTGAACCCTAAACCTAAAAAACCCAAAACCCTAACCCTAACCTTAACCCTAACCCTAAACAGTAAACCTGAAAACCTAAGCCCGAAATACCAAAACCCAATATTAAATACTAAACCATAGATTTTAAACCTCAAATGCTAAACCCTGAAGCATAAAACCTTAAATAAAACCTACACCCTAACCCTAATCCTAACTCTAACCCTTATCCTAAACCCTAAACCCCAAACTCTAAGTCCAAAAAAAGTCTAAAACAAGAAACCTAAGTCCAAAATACGAAAACCTAAACATTAAACATTAAACCATAGATTTTGAATCTCAAATCCTAAACCTCAAACCCTAAAACAAAAGAAAAACAAATCCCTAACCCTAACACAAAATCTAACCCTAACCTTAACCTTAACCCTAATCCTAAACCATTAACCCAAAACCCCAATCCCAAAATACGAAAACCAAAACATCAAACACTAAACCGTAGATTTTAAACAAAGAATCCTAATTCCCAAAACCTAAAACCTAAAAAACTCTAAACCCTAATCCTAATCATATCCCTAACCCTAACCCTAACCCTAACCTTATCCTTAATCCTAAACCCAATAGCCAAAACCCTAAACCCAATGCCCAAAATACGAAAACACTAACATTAAACACTAAACTATAGATATTACAACTCAAATAATTAACCCCACACCCTAAAACATAAAAACAACCTAAACCTTAACCTTAACCCTAACCTTACCATAAACCCTAAACCCAACGCCAAAAATACCAAAACCAAAACATTAAACACTAAATCATCGATATTAAACATGAAATCGTAAATCCTAAGACCAAAAACCTAAAAAAACACAAAATCCTAACCCTAACACTAACCTTAATCCTAACCCTAATCCAAAACCATAAACTCAAAACCCTAAGGCCAAAATACCATAACCCAAACATGAAATACTAAACCATAGATTTTAAACCTCAAATGCTAAACCCTGAACAAAAAAACATAAAAAATAAAATCTACACCCTAACCCTAATCTAACCCTAACCCTAACCCTAAACCCTAAGTCCTAAGAAAACCGAAGTCCAAAATACGAAAACCCAAACATTAAACACTAAACCATAGATTTTAACCCTCAAATCCTAAACCCCAAACCCTAAAACCTAAAAACACCTAAAAATTATCCCTAATCCTAACCTAAATGATAACCTTAACCTTAACCCTAACCCTAAATATAAACCATTAACCCGAAATAGCAAGCCCAAAATACTAAAACCCAAACATTTAACACTAAACCATAGATTTTAAACCAAAACTCCTAAACCTTAAAACCAAAAACCTAAAAAAACTACTAAGCCCTAACCCTAACCCTAATCCTATCCTTAACCCTAACCCTAAACCCTAGACTCTAAACCCAAAGCCCAAAATACCAAAACCTTAACATTAAACACTAAAACATAGTCATTACAACTCAAATCCTTAACCTCAAACCCTAAAACCCCAAAAATCAACCTAAACCCTAACCCTAACCCTAACATTAATTCTAACTGTAACATTAACCCTAACCCTAACCCTACCATACCCCTAAACAGCAAGACTAAAATACCAAAACCCAAACATTTAATACTAAACCATTGTTATTAAACCTCAAATCCTAAACCCTAAACTCAAAATCCTAAAAAAACCAAAACCTTAACCCTAACCTCAACCCTAACCCTAACCCTAAACCATAAACCCAAAACTCAAAACCCAAAATACCAAAACCCAAACATTAAATACTAAACCATAGATTTTAAACCTCAAAGGCTATACCCTGAACCAAAAAAAATAAAGAAAAACCTACACCCTCATATCCTAAACCACAAACCCTAAAATCTAGAAACACCTAAATATCATCCCTAATCCTAACCCAAATGCTAACCCTAACCTTAACCCTAACCCTAAATCTAAACCATTAACCCGAAACACAAGGCCCAAAATACCAAAATCCAAACGTTAAACACTAAACCATAGATTTTAAACCAAAAATACTAAACCCCAAAACCTAAAACCTAAAAAAACCCTAAACCCCAACTCTAACCCTAACCCTAAAACGAACCCTAACCCCAACCCTATCCTTAACCCGAACCATAAACCCTAACTCTAAAACCAAAGCCCAAAATACCAAAACCTTAATATTAAACACTAAACCATAGATATTACAACTCAAATCCTTAACCTCAAACCCTAAAACCCAAAAATCAGCCTAAACCCTAACCCTAACCCTAACATTAACCCTAACCGTAACCCTACCATAAACCCTAAACACCAAGACCAAAATACCAAAACCCAAACATTTAATACTAAACCATTGATATTAAACCTCAAATCCTAAACCCTAAACCTAAAAACCTAAAAAAACCAAAACCTTAACCCTAAACCTAAACCTAAACCATGAACCCTAAAACCCAAGCCGAAAATACCAAATCCCAAACATAAAACACTAAACCATAGATTTAAAACCAAAAATCCATAACCCCAAAACCTAAAACCTAAAAAAACCTAAACCCTTACCCTAACCATGTCCCTAACATGAACCCTAACCCTAACCCTAAACCCTAAGCCCAAAGCCCAAAATACCAAAACCTTAACATTAAACACTAAAACATAGTCATTACAACTCAAATCCTTAACCTCAAACCCTAAAACCCCAAAAATCAACCTAAACCCTAACCCTAACCCTAACATTAATTCTAACTCTAACATTAACCCTAACCCTAACCCTACCATACCCGTAAACACAAAGACTAAAATACTAAAACACAGTTATTTAATACTAAACCATTGTTATTAAACTTCAAATCCTAAACCCTAAACCCAAAATCCTAAAAAAACAAAACCTTAACCCTAACCTCAACCCTAACCCTAACCCTAAACCATAAACCCAAAACCCAAAGCCCAAAATACCAAAACCCAAACATTAAACACTAAACCATAGATTTAAATCAAAAATTCTAAACCCAAAATCCTAAAATCTAAAAAAAAATCCAAAACCTAACCCTAAACCTAAACCTAAACCATGAACCCAAAACCTCAAGCCCAAAATACCAAAACCCAATAATAAAATAATAAACCATAGATTTTAAACCAAAAATCCTAAACCCCAAAACCTAAAACCTAAAAAAAAACATAAACCCTACTCCTAATCATATCCATAACACAAACCCTAAGTCTAACCCTACCCTTAACCCTAAACCCTAAACCCAAAACCCTAAACCCAAACCCCAAACTACAAAAACCCTAACATTAAACACTAAAACATATATATTACAACTCAATTCCTTAACCCCAATCCCTAAAACCTAAAAAAAAACTAAACCATGTCCCTAACCCTAACGCTACCCTAAACCCTAACCCCATGCCCAAAATACCAAAACCCAAACATTAAACACTAAATCATTGATATTAAACCTCAAATCCTAAACCCTAAGCCCAAAAATCTAAAAAACCAAAAACCCTAACCCTAACCCTAAGCATAACCTTAATCATAACCCTAATTCTAAGCCATAAACCCGAAATCCTAAGCCGAAAATACAAAAACCCAAACATTAAATACTAAACCATAGATTTTAAACGTCAAATGATAAACCCTCAACCATTAAACCTAAAAAGACCTACACCCTAACACTAATCCTAAACCTAACCCTAAGCATAAACCCTAAACCCTAAACCCTAAGTCCAAAGAAAAAAGAAAAAAGAACCTAAGTCCAAAACACGAAAACCCAAACATTAAACACTAAACCTTAGATTTAAACCTCAAATCCTAAACCACAAAGCCTAAAACCTAAAAAAAACTACACCCTAACCCTAAACTTAACCCTTACCCTAACCCTAAACCCTAAACCCAAACGCCAAGCCCAAAATACCAAAAGCCAAACATTAAACACTAAACCATAGATTTAAAATCAAAAATCCTTAATCCCAAAACCTAAAACCTAAAAAAACCTAAACCCTTACCTTAACCCTGTCCCTAACCCTAACCCTAACCCTAAAACACTAAACCCAAATCCTAAAATACCAAGACCCTAACATGAAACACTAAAGCATAGTTATTACAACCCAAATCCCTAACCCCAAACACTAAAACCTAAACAACAACCTAAATCCATACCCTAACCCTAACCTTAAACCCCAAGCCCAAAATGCCAAAACCAAACATTAAGCACTCACCATTGATATTAAACCTCAAATCCTAAACCCCAAACCCAAAAAAATAAAAAAATCCATAACCGTTAACCTTAACTTAACCTTAACCCTAACCCTAAACCCAAAGCCAAAACAACCCAAACCCAAACATTAAATACTATCTATAGATTTTAAACCTCAAATGCTAAACCCAGAACCATGAAACCTAAAATAAATTCTACACCCTAACCCTAACCCTAACCCTAAACCCCAAACTCTAAGTCCAAAAAAAAACTAAGTCCAAACCATAGATTTAAACGAAAAATTCTAAACCCCAAAACCTAAAACCTTAAAAAAATCTAAACCCAAACCCTAAACCTAAACCTAAACCATGAACACGAAACCCCAAGCCCAAAATACCAAAACCCAAATATAAAACCCTAAACCATAGAATTTAAACCAAAAATCCTAAACCCCAAAACCTAAAACCTAAAAAAAAAAATAAACCCGAACCCTAATCCTATCCCTAACACGAACCCTAACCCTAACCCTACCCTTAACCCTTAACCTAAACCCTAAACCCTAAACCCAAAGCCCAAAATACCAAAACCCTAACATTAAACAGTAAACCATATATATTACAACTCAATTCCTTTACCCCAAACCGTAAAACCTAAAAAACAACATAAACCCTATCCCTAACCCTAACGCTACCCTAAACCATATACCCCACGCCCAAAATACCAAAACCCAAATATTAAACACTAAATCATTGATATTAAACCTCAAACCCTAAACCCTAAACCCGAAAACCTAAAAAAAACAAAACCCTAACCCTAAACCTAACCCTAACTTTAATCTTTACCCTAATCCTAAACCATAAATCCAAAATCCTAAGCCAAAAATATAAAAATCCAAACATTAAATACTAAACCATAGATTTTAAATGTCAAATGCTAAACCCTCAACCATTAAAACTAAAAAAAAACTACACCCTAACACTAATCCTAACCCTAACCCTAACCCTAAACCCTAAACCCTAAGTCCAAAGAAAAAAGAAAACAAAACCTAAGTCCAAAACACGAAAACCCAAACATTAAACACTAAACCTTATATTTTAACCTCAAATCCTAAACCACAAACCCTAAAACCTAAAAAAAAACTACACCCTAACCCTAAACTTAACCCTAAACCCTAAACCCAAACGCCAAGCCCAAAATACCAAAATCCAAACATTAACATTAAACCTTAGATTTAAAACAAAAAATCCTTAACCCCAAAACCTAAAACCTAAAAAAACCTAAACCCTTACCCTAACCCTGTCCCTAACCCTAACCCTAACCCTAACCCTAAACCCTAAACCAAAAAACCAAAATACCAAGACCCTAACATGAAACACTAAAGCATAGTTATTACAACTCAAATCCTTAACCCCAAACACTAAAACCTAAATAACAACCTAAATCCTTACCCTAACCCTAGCCCTAAATCCCAAGACCAAAACCAAGTTTGTCACATCCGGGTTTACCCCTTAGACGTAACCGGCGTCATCGTCCTCTCGGAGGACTAAGACCAGCCCCTTAGCTTCGTCATAGCATTCATCGACTAAAAATCAGAAAGAATTAAAAACTTTTTTTATCTAAAACTACTCAGAGGTTTACATAGACCTCTACATACACATATTTATATATATCAAGTATACATAGACTTGTTCATATACGAAGATTACTTAGTCTTCTACTTTTATTTCATACACTTATATATTTAGAAAATAATAGTCATAAAACCGTCTCATCTCATAAACCATCTATCGATTACAATAAGTCTTGGGCATAACCCTACATCAAATGAAAGAAGCCGCATATAGGCTGTCTACTACATCATCTCAAGAGAATAACAGAGTCAACATAGAATCACAGTAACTACACATCATAAAAGAGAGATGTCGGCCACGTCCTCATTTAGAGAAATCTTTAATCTTCTCAAATTTAATTAGATAGGAGAGTCAATCCCTTGTATAATCACCATTATAGCTCAATAAGAATTGTATGAGAATTAGTCCTTTCGTTAATAATCCATATAGGTGAAGTTAACCGTCGTACATCTCATCATAATAGGGCACATCATACAACTTCCCTATATTACGTTACACCTAGCAACCTCACAACCAACCTAAGCATATCAATTCATGCATCATATCAACTTATCACATCAATCAACGCATACTTCCACATAACATTATCACTTGATGACAATTAATCACAATTTGAAGTAGAGGCTTGGATCATCAAGACTTACCAATACTCCTCCCTAGTCCATCAATAAAGGACCTTACCATCAACCCATAGATCAACCAATCTTAGATCATCACATCAATGTAATTCAATAACAAATCACAAGAACTAGTCAAGGAGAAGCATTATACTATGAAGCAATACTACATCAAAGTTTAGTAACACGATCTCAAGTGTAACTTCTTAACCTAGATTCAATATTCAAGAACATAGGTGTGAAGAACTTCAATTCATCATAATAGATCCATAATCAATGCAATAACAATCATTAAAGACCATTTAACTAATTATGAGATCAATTCTATCAAACTCAACCCAATTCATATCAATTTTACACTTAAGGTTAAGGGTTAGGGTCATCACCCACAATCTAGATCAAACTACATCAATTCACCATAATCAAGTTACAATTTATGATAATCTATTCATTCTAACCCAAAGAATACATAATTAACTCAATTCACATGATCAAATTTGGATTTGGATGAAACCCATAAGAAACTCAACTTTTTTGGAAAAAGCTTTGAAGGAACCCTTTGAGGAAAGAATCTTAAAGGTGAATTAGATCCCATACCTGAAGGTTTGATGACGTTTTGAATGGTGAATTTCGTGCTAAATCAACCCCCAATGATCTCTCCAAGTTGATCTCCAATGGTGTCTTCCAATAGAGAGAGAAAATAGAGAGAAGGAAGAGAGTTTTGTTTTTGAGAGAGTCATTAGGCTAATGAGGGTTGGGGTATTTATAGTAGGATCACTTAATTAGTCTTCCCTTAAACCCCTAATTACCCCTAAGACACTTAATTAATTAATTAACTAAAACTAACTTTCTGAAAACTGTCACAGAACCTCCACGACGGTTCCACGACGATGGACCATCGTGGCCGTGATGGACTGGCTTCCCTCCGTCCTGCACATCTGTCACGCTGGTCAGAGACTTGTGCAGGCGGAGGCTTTCTCCCCAAGCGCACGACGATTCCAACACCACTTCAAAGACTCTAAATATGCCTAATTGGCTAGGAACACTGGTTTAGATCCTAAGGAGCCCATTTAAGTCTTATCACATGACCTTGATATTTCAAAATGTTACATTATCTCCCTCTTTTTAAGAGTGTTTGGTGTTATTCGGGGACGAATGTTCTGCCAAAACCAAACATTATGCACTAACCATTGATATTAAACCTCAAATCCTAAATCCCCAACCCAAAAAAACAAAAAAAAAACATAACCCTAACCCTAACCCTAAACCCTAAGCCCAAAATACCAAAACCAAAACATTAAATACTAAAACTATAGATTTTAAACCTCAAACGCTAAACCCTGAACCATAAAAGCTAAAATAAAATCTAAACCCTAACCCTAATCCTAACCCTAACCCTAACCCTAACCCCAAACCCCAAACTTTAAGTCCAAAAAAAAACCTAAGTCCAAAATACGAAAACCCAAACATTAAACACTAAACCATAGATTTTAAACCTGAAATCCTAAACCACAAACACTAACACCTAAAAAAAACCTAAACCCTAACCCTAACCCTAACCTTAACCCTAACCCTAACCATAAACAAGGAACCCGATATCCCAAGCCCAAAATATCATAACCCGAACATTAAACACTAAACCATAGATTTAAACGAAAAATTCTAAACCCCAAAACCTAAAACCTTAAAAAAACTAATCCCTAACCCTAACTCTGGCAAAAGTAAACATCAAGAAGAGCATCGAAGACGACATCAAGCGAAATATCAGCACATTGGATCAGTTTTTATTTATTTTGACATCAAATGAAGAGTACATTGAAGATTATATTGAAAACATAAGACATAAGCTTTATTTGCTTTACGTCAAACCGATCGAGTTGACGTCAAATGTTGAAGGAGAGAAACTAAGTGTCAGTGCGGTAAAAGACACTATCTCCCATTTGAATTGCATTTTTAAACTGACGAGTTTTATATCAGTCTTCGTCGAGGGCATCCAAAAGGATGAATTCTCCAAAAATACCACAGGTGCGAACGACATCAAAATGGGTGCAACACAACGTGGAACTTTTTCTTAGCAGCGAATTGGGACATAGTTCAAATAGGAGTGTCAAACTCTGATACGGTCAAATTACACTTCCTCAAAGAAGTATAAGCGGTCGTATCAAGTAAAGAACCCAAATGTTAGGTTGGGGTCAATCCCACGAGGAAAATGGTTTAGACTTAACTTTAATCTATGATTACTTCTATTTTAATCAAGTCCTTTCCAAAAACAAACATTTAAAAGGGGGGTTTTGTGTAACAAAATTATTTAATTAATTCTAAGTAAACAAGTAACAAGTTCAAATGTTTGATGTTTATCAAGTAATGAGAGAAACTAGGGTGTAAGTGTTCCCCATTAGGTTCATAACGCAGTAACCCTAACTATAACAACTCTTTCCTAGTATCTTGCATGCAAAGTGATAAGTTATGTATCCCTAATTTCTTGGTCCGGCAACTAGTGAATTTCACTCCGCACCTTGGTCCGGCTACGTGTGTGTACTTTACTAAACCTTACCTTTTACCTCATTAAGCATCATAATCGATGTATGGCTTAGTTATTACTTTGCACCAATCCACACTAGCCTATTAGATAGTATATTCTAAATCTACGTTGATAATTCTTTTCTTATTATCTACCTCCTTGGTGCGGCAAGTAGCAACTAGGCGAGTTCTAACGCGTGCGCTCGTTAAAAGGACTTCTAAACGAAAGAATTATCACTACATGCAAGAAACTATTCGAGAATTGTTATTTTAGCCTGTTTTACTTTGTTAATTACCCATGGTTCCCACAACCCTAGTTGTGAATTTAGTTACCCATGTTCATAATTACACAATTCATATTAATTAGACAAGAACTCATGTACTTACTTTGATGAGATTGAAGAAAATCCAGAAAATCACTTGAATTCGAGATAATAATGCAATAAAGGATTCCGGAAAAATGAAGCATTTTTTTTCAAAACCCAATATTCAAAAACAAATATTACAAATCAGTCGCCCCCTCATTTACCAATTTTTTTATCTTTCTAAAAATTTCTCTCTATATAGAGGTGCTCCAGCACTGTTCAAACGGTTACAAAATATTCAGAAACGTGCGCCGCCGGAATGACACGTGCGCCGCCGATGTAGGTCCAACGACCGCCGGACAAAAGCCATTTTGAGCTCCATGAAAATGGCAACAAACCACAGTGTAGCACGCTCCAAGAATCATCTCACAACTCCTCGAAATCGCAGGGAAGTGATGCGATGAATACTGCATTTTCAGAGATGGAGTTCGATCGAGAACGAGAAAACATTTCCCATGGAATGGCTGTGTTCAATCGAAGAAAAATAATAGTGGATATGGATTCTACTAAATACGATCTACAACATACTAAAGAATCCGCTGATTCCATCGTCCCATCTGGTCACAATCGACAGGAGAAATTTAAGAAAATCGCGACTGCATCTCCAGAATCGTGCACTCAATTTCGATCACCTTCGAGCCACGTTCGTAATGATTTAAGTACTGGGGTTTGTTCTCCTAATGATGAGGTTCATCTCACAGAAATTTCAAGTAAAATGGACGGAGGAATCACCGGAGGGGAGAATTCTGGCAACCTTTGAGCTCGAAACACTGGAATCAATGGGAATGAGACGACTGGAAATAAAACACAATCTGTGGATGTTCATTTAACAGACTTATCCTGCAATCTTAATGGAGGAAACAATTCATACATTCCTTCACCTTCCTATACAAATTCCATGATCAAAATGCATCAGGGAAGACAAGAACATGAAGGAAATCAGTCCACTTCTAATCGAAATGCAGGTCAAAATGAAAATTTGGATGTTTCTGACCTAGCTGAAGCTGTAAAAATGGGAGATGAAAACAGAACACAATAAGGAAAAAATTCACCTGCACAGCAAGACAATAACAAGAACAAAATGAGGATGCCTGCAGTAGCCTCAACGGATGATGCACAATCATTTAATTTTTCTTTTGGGATTACAGGTAATTCATCATACTTAACTCCTAATTTGAATGCTATGAATTTGCAGGTAATACCAAATCAAGCAAACACAAGTGAGGAACATGGACAGATACAGCCTCAACTGAGGGAGCAGCCATTGCAGAACCAACAGCCTCCAGACCAAGAGCTTCAACAAGGTAAATGATCAAAAAAATGTTGAAAAAGACAAGAAAAATCAAGCAAAACACAGACAAGTCCCAGAACAGGCGCAAAAAAATGAAGTAAATCACAGGGAGCAGCCTAAAGAAAACAACAAGCAGGGAGGAACAACTTCAACTTACCAAACTAATCGGGCAAACATGGAATACCACAACAACTTCCCAAAGATTTCCAACAATTTTACTAGGTATGATTCGAAACTCCCAAACGAATAAAACCAATATTCAGGCTAACAGTGTAGGTCAGTGTAGAAGCAGACCCTCCAATCACCAACAACATGGACAAAATTACAATGTTGCTAAACAAGACAAGGTTAATGAACCAACCCCAAATACTATTGTACAATCTTTTGCAGCTCGTCTTAGATATAATCAATCAAAGAATGAAATTCCTATTGTGTTAAATAATCCTATACACACTACTAGACAGGGATATCCGGCAGTGTTGCTTGATGAAGAGGATTATTACGTGAAATTGGCTGAATGTTGTAAATATACTCTTGTGGGTAAATTTACTAATACAATGCTTAAGATGGAGTTGGTTAGAAAAAGTTTCACTTTTCAAACTCAGCTTACTGGAGGGGTGAAGATTACTCATTTTAACTCTAGGCATGTGTATATTGATCTAGATAATGAATTTGATTATCAAACTGTTTGGACAAAATTAAGGATGACTATAGAAGGGCAGCTGATGAGAATTCAAGCATGGACTCCTGATTTTACCCCAGAAGAAGAAACTCCTATTGTTCCTATTTGGGTTGCTGTTCCAGGTCTACCATGGCATTGTTATAATAAAGTTTTGTTGACGACTATCTTGGAATCAGTTGGGAAGGTGTTATATCTTGACTCACCTTCTTCCCAACGGACTAGAGGTAGCACACTGAGGGTGAAAGTTCAAGTCGACCTCACTAAGAAAAGGCCAAAACATGTATAGTTGGGTTTCACAAATTCCGACCCCAACAAAGGGAGATGGCTTAAAGTTCAATATGAAGATATCCCAGAGTATTGCATGTATTGTAAACATCAAGGGCATATGGAATATGACTGTACTATCAAAAGAAGAGATGAAGATATCAAAAGGAGGAAGGAACTGGAAACTAAAAAAAAGACCAAACCAAAAGGTGAACAACAGCAAGGTGAAGAAATAATTGCAGAAAATTTCAGACACAATCAAGGGGGAAATTACAACATTGAAAAACAACAAGAAACAAGACATCAGACACAAAGACATTATGAGCAAGAAGGTACAGAAAAAGAAAAGTAAGAGTACTGGCAGACTCAAAGGAGAAAACAAAATAAAAATTCAGAGCACACTAACCCCAAAATAGCTTGGAGAGCTCGGTCACCACAACATAAGGAATCCAATGACAATATGCAACAGGCAACAGGCACAACAGGTAAAGCAGGTATGCAATCTTCAATTCTTATTCATAACAATTACAGTGACTAAGACATGCAGGAACAGATTTTCCAAGAACAGGAGATGGACACCTCCAAAGACAGAGATGCAGAAAATAGACCACAAAGAAATCAAGAAACAGAAAATGTTTCACCATCCACAATTCAACAAACAAACAGGAAGCAATATAAAACACAAGCCACACCTTCCAGTAAGAACAAGAGCACATGTATTCACTTATCTCTTCCCACTCCCCAGCATCCCCCTGTAAATGTTGGTGAAAATATTTCGAATACTTTGTTGGCTGCTGTAGTTGATGGAGCTACGGATGGGGGGTGTCAAGAGAAGCCCACTAATCTACAGGAAGGGGTAACCAAATGGGGGAAAGGAATTCATGATTTTGAACACTCTGACCCTAGAAGAACCTTAGAGCCTCAGTCAGTAAGTCTCCAAATTCCAGCAATCATGAGTTTCAGGAAAATCTCAATCAAAGGTAAAAGGAAGACTCTTGTCAGTTACTGGAAAGAACTAGAATTCAGGAAACTGGTGGTAACAATGGCATTAATATGACAGAGCAACAACATTAGGCTACAGAAAATTCAGAGAAACAACAGCAACAGGGTGAGAAAAATTCAGTCGAAAAACAAAATAAAAGAGCACAAGGCAGACCTAGCAAAAAGAAAAGAGAGGCTATTAAAAAAAGAATGCAAAGAGAGACAGGTATGTATGGTGACAGTAATCATGCTCCAAGAGAAAATAAGCCTCAAAAACAATACCAAGAGAACTCAGATTACGAGGTGATAAACTCTGAAGATGAATTTGATGAAGATACTCAATCTCTCAAGTAGGGTGAAGAGGATGCGGATGAAACTAGTGCGCATTTGATCAACGCTTTTGGTTCTACATTCCAAAGTGAGTTCGAATATGAAATTCAAGAAGCCACAAATCAACAAGGTTTATCTCCAAGGGGCAGAAAGGTAGTCAGACAAAACATCAACACCGTCACAACAAACACATCTGCTAATGCTAGCAGACCCAACACCAGGTCCCGAAGTAAAGTTTATTAATGATCAATACAATATGTTGGAATGCGAGGAGCATCAACACCCAAGGTTCTCTGGAAAGATTATAAAATCTCAAGAAAATGCATAATCTGTCTGTGATTGCTATTCTTGAACCTTTTGCAGATAATTCCCATATTAACAAGTACAAACTTCTATTAGCTATGGATAATGCTCTCTGTAATCGTAATGGCAAAATATGGCTTTTTTGGACCAATGATATGGACTGTGATACTTTGGAAATACATGATCAACATATCACTTGTTGGGCCAACACATGTCGAAAACAGTGAGAAATTTGTTATTTCTATTATTTATGCTAAGTGTAAGGAACACCTAAGAAGACCTCTTTGGGACAGACTTTATCATATTTCCAATATGGACAGCCCATGGTGCACTATTGGAGACTTTAATGTTATTACGTCAACAGAAGAAAAACATAGAGGCATGCCCTATAATATGAACAAAAGTCTGGAATTTATTGATATCATTGAGGCTTGTGGCCTTATGGACATTGGCTATAGTGGTTAACATTACACTTGGTGCAATCAGAGATCTGCAAAAGCAAGAGTGTGGAAGAGATTGGACCGAGCAATGGTTAATGATAAGTGGCTTGAATGTTTGCCAAAAACTACTACCTCTCATCTTCCTGCTGTAGGCTCGGATCACTGCCCCTTACTTATGGAAATGGAGGTGAGAATAGATCAAAAAGCCAAATACTTTATGTTCTTGCACTGTTGGAATGAAAATGATAAATTCAAGGATATTGTTCAAAGTTCATGGCAAGAAGAAGTATTTGGTGACCCTATATGGAAACTCCATCAGAAAATAAAAAAATTAGCTTCTACTTTGAGTAATTGGTTTAAAAAGGAATATGGCAACATATTCTCCACGGTTGCACAAGTCAAAAATGCGGTAAAGAATGTCATTCAGAACAATTCAGAGGAAAATAGAGCCAAACTTCACCTTATTAATGCTCAATACATCAAGTACATGAAATTGGAAGCATCAATTCTTAAACAAAAAACTCAGCTTCAGTGGTTCCAAGAAGGGGATACTAATTCTAAATATCTTCACTCTATTATGAGGGGAAGGAGGAGGAAATTATTTATCCACAAGATTTTCATAGATAATGATATTTGGGTACAAGGAGATGACAACATTGCCAAGGAAGCATGTACTTACTTTCAAAACATTTTCACAGGAAGATCAGACAGAATCAGTGAAGAAGCTCTTCACTGTCTTCCCAGGGTGGTTACAGAAGAACAAAACCAATTACGTCAGCAAATGCCTAATATGGAGGAGCTAACACAGGTTGTTTTCTCCATGAATCCTAACTCTGCTCTAGGTCCGGATGGGTTTGGAGGAAAATTTTACCAATCATGTTGGGATATTATCAAGGAAGGCATATTGAAGGTTGTACAACACTTCTTCTGTGGAAATATTATGCCTAAATATTTTTCACATGCTTGTCTTGTTCTTCTTCCAAAGATTGATCATCCTAACAAATTTTCAGAATTCAGACCCATCAGTTTGAGTAACTTCTCCAACAAAATTATTTCCAAGATTTTGTGCTTAAGACTGGCAGGTATTCTACCTCAGTTTATTTCTATGAATCAGGCGGGATTTGTTAAGGGAAGAAGTATCTCGGAAAATATTATGTTAGCTCAAGAGATCACTCACAGTTTCAAACAACCCAATGAAGGTGACAATGTGGTAATCAAACTCGATATGGCCAAGACATACGATAGAGTGTCATGGTCATATACTTGTTTGGTTTTGCGAAGAATGGTTTTTGGTGAGATTTTTATTTACCTTGTGTGGAGAATAATGAGTAACAATTGGTATTCTGTTATTATTAATTGGTCCAGGCATGGTTTTTTCAAGTCAACAAGGGGTCTCAAACAGGGTGATCAGTTATCTCCGTCCTTATTTATTTTAGGGGCGGAGGTTTTTCTCGAATGCTTAATATGCTTCATCAACAGCAGAGATACAAAAACTTTTAAATGGAAAGTAGAGGCCCTCAAATCAATCACCTTAGCTTTTCGGATGATATCATTATCTTCTCTTCCACCACTAGAGACACTCTTCAGATGATTATGAAAACTCTTGCCACGTATAAGTCAGTCTCAGATCAACTCATAAACAAAGACAAGAGTCATTTCATGCTCCCTTCGAACTCACTTACTGAGGTCATCACTGCAATTGGAGAGATCACATGTTTCACTCAGAAAAGCAGTCCTATTACTTACCTTGGGTGTCCTCTGTACATTGGGGGTCAAAGGATTATTTTTTATTCGGATTTAGTGGCAAAGATCACCAAAAAGATCACAGGATGGCAACCAAGGCTTCTTAGTTTTAGTGGTAAGGCTACTATGATCAAACATGTGCTACAATCCATTCCTATTCACACGATGTCAACTACTTCTCCTCCTAAAACAACTATCAGATATATCAAGAAAGCCATGGCTGACTTCTTTTGGGGTTGGGATAAGGAAAAAAGAAAATATCATTGGGCTTCTTGCGATATGTTGTGTCTTCCATTGGATGAGGGAGGTATCAGTATAAGACGTCTTGAAGATGTGTGTATTTCTTTACAACATAAGCAGTGGTGGATTTTCAGAAGCAAGCAGACATTATGGGGTCGATTCTTGAGAGCAAAATATTGTCAAAGGGCTTATCCGGTAGCAAAAAAACTTGACACAGGGCGATCTTTGGTTTGGAATTTTATGATGAAAATTAAAGCCATTGCCGAATCCCAAATTCAGTGGAGAATCAATTCTGGCAGCAGCTCCTTTTGGTGGGATGATTGGTTAGGAGATGGCCCTCTTGCTCCTCAATGTGATCATATCACGAGCCTAAACAACAACACTATTTCTCATTTTTTAATTAATGGAAGATGGAATGAAACATTGATTCGACAATGGGTTCCTCCATTATTGATTTCAAAAGTCTTGAATACTGACATTAAGTTTCAGGAACACAAACTGGATGAGGCAATCTGGAAAACATCAGATAAGGGCTGTTTTCCTGTGCTACTGCCTAGGAACACATTCGACACAGGAAGGATAAATATATTTTTAGTAAGAGCATTTGGCATAAATTCATCCCTTTTAAAAATTCTTTTTTAGTGTGGAGGGCATTGCGTGGTAAACTCCCAACTAACGAAAGAATTATTAATTTTGGGATGGAGGCAGCCCAATGTTTCTTCTGCTACAGCCCTGGTGAAGATACCCTAGATCATATATTTGTAGCTGGTCATTTTGCTAACAATATTTGGAGTTTCTTTTCTGCAGCTGCAGGGCTTCAACATGAACACATCACAATTCATTCACTGCTGCAGAAATGGTGGAACTTGGCGCAGGCAACTGAAGTGCAGAAGATGGTGCTGCCAGTGATCATTTTTTGGAATCTCTGGAAAATTCGTTGCGCAGCAAAATACGGAGCAAAGCAGTCCAAATCAACTCGAGTAAAATTCCTCATAGTCAAAGACTTCAACCATCTTCTCAACACAGCCTATCCATACATTCAATGGCCTAACAATTGGAATTCTCTTATAGGAATGGAGGCAAATTGCAAACATGAGATTATGGTTAAAGAAGTAAAGTGAGAGAAACCTCATCAACCATTCCTCAAGCTCAACACTGATGGGAGTGCCCTTGACAATCCCGGGAAAATTGGAGGAGGACGAATAGTAAGAGATCACCAAGGAAATATGATATATGCATTTACTATTCCTTTGGGTATTGGTACCAACAACCAAGCTGAAATTCAAGCAGCTAGCCATGGTTTAGATTGGTGCATTCAACATGGATACAAGAAAATTCACTTGGAAGTGGATTCGGAATTGGTCACTCATTGGCTTTTGAATCAAACCAACCATCCATGGAACTTACAGCCATACATTTTGGAAATCCACAATCTAGTGCATCAGTTGGAAAAGTTCAAGATTTCTCATGTTTATAGGGAGGCAAATAACATGGCTGATCGTCTATCCAAATATAGTCCAAACACAGATATTATTCAACACTTCTACATCAAGGATCAACTACCTACTCTTGCAAGAGGAAGCTTCATTCTTGAAAAGCTTGGCATGGTTAATTTCCGGAGAAAGGAATTGAAAAGAATCAAGAAACCTCCATGATTGTCTCTTTGTGTTATGGTATAGTTTTTATGCCATTTCATGGTTAGGAACCTATTCAATTAGACTATGCTATTTGGTATAGTCTCTTTGAATAGGATAGATTTTTATTCTTGTCTTACTTTTGTAAGGGGAGAGTCTCCCTTATTTACGCTTCCTAGATACTTTGTATTGAGAGGAGTCCTCTCTTTTAGGTGCATAGTATTTTGGTTTTTCTTTTATTGTAAGGGGATGAGTTGACCTTCCTTTAAGGAAAGTTGACTTCTGAACCATCTTAGGATCGGAGGTAAGGCTTATGCCCCCCTCCTTGTATCTTTTACTTTTATTAATATTAAGGCCTGGGGGTGTTGCTCAGCCCCTTACCCCTCCAAGGGTAGTTAAAATAAAATAAAATAAAAACATTAAATACTAAACTATAGATTTTAAACCTCAAATGCTAAACCCAGAACCATAAAACCTAAAATAAAATCTACACCCTAACCCTAATCCTAACCCTAACCCTAACCCTAACCCTAAACCCCAAACTCAAAGTCCAAAAAAAAAACTAAGTCCAAGATACAAAAACCCAAACATTAAACACCAAACCATAGATTTTAAACCTGAAATCCTAAACCACAAACACTAACACCTAAAAAAAAACTAAACTCTAACCCTAACCCTAATCTTAAACCTAGCCCTAACGCTAAACAAGGAACCCGATAGCCAAAGCCCAAAATACCATAACCCAAACATTAAACACTAAACCATAGATTTAAACGAAAAATTCTAAACCCCAAAACCTTAAAAAACTAAACCCTAACCCTAAACCTAAACCTAAACCTAAACCATGAACACGAAACCTCAAACCCAAAATACCAAAACCCAAACATAAAACACTAAACCATAGATTTTAAACCAAAAATCCTAAACCCCAAAACCTAAAACCTAAAAAATAAACTAAACCCTAACCATAATCATATCCCTAACACGAACCCTAATCCTAAACCTACCCAAAACCCTAAACCCAAAGCCCAAAATACCGAAACCCTAGCATTAAACACTAAACCATTTATATTACAACTCAATTCCTTAACCCCAAACCCTAAAACCTAAAAAAAAAACTAAACCCTATCCCTAACCCTAACCCTACCATAAACCTTAAACCCCATGCCTAAAATACCAAAACCCAAACATGAAACACTAAATCATTGATATTAAACCTCAAATCCTAAACCCTAAGCCCAAAAACCTAACCCTAACCATAACCTTAATCGTAACCCTAATCCTAAACCATAAACCCAAAATCCTAAGCCAAAAATACAAAAACCAAAATATTAAATACTAAACCATAGATTTTAAACCTCAAATGCTAAACCCTCAACCATTAAACCTATGAAAAACCTACACCCTAACCCTAATCCTAACCCTAAACCTAAACCTAAACCCTAAACCATAAACCATAAGTCCAAAAAAAGAACCCAAGTCCAAAATACGAAAGCCCAAACATTAAACACTAAACCATAGATTTTAAACCTAAAATCCTAAACCACAAACCCTAAAACCAAAAAAAAACTAATCATTAACCCTAACCCTAACCCTAACCCTAAATCTAAACCATTAACCGAACACACGAAGCACAAAATACTAAAATCCAAACATTAAACACTAAACCGTAGATTTTAAACTACAAATCCTAAACCACAAACCCTAAACCAAAAAAAAATCTAAACCCTAACCCTAACTTAAACTCAAACCCTAACCCTAAACCTAAACCATTAACCCAAAACACCAAGCCCAAAATACCAAAACCCAAACATTAAACACTAAACCATAGATTTTAAACCAAAAGTCCTAAACCCCAAAACCTAAAAGCTAAAAAAAACCTAAACCCTAACCCTAACTGTATCTCTAAAATGAACCCTAACCCTAACCCTATCCTTAACCCTAAATCTAAACCCTAAACCCTAAATCTAAAGTCCAAAATACACAAACCCTAACATACTAAACCATAGATATTATAAATTAAATCATTAACCCAAAATCCTAAAACCTAAAAAATAACCTAATCCCTAACCCTAACCCTTACCCTAACCCTACCATAAACCCCAAACCCCAAGCCCATAATACCAAAACCCGAACATTGAAGACTAAACCATTGATATTAAACATTAAATCCTAAACCCTAAACCCAAAAACCTAAAAAATACCCAAACCCTAACCCTAAACTTAACCCTAACCCTAAACCTAAATCATAAACCCAAAACCCTAAGCCCAAAATACAAAAACCCAAACATTAAATACTAAACCATAGATTTTAAACCTTAAATGCTAAACTCTGAAGCATAAAACCTAAAAAATACCTACATCCTAAACCTAATCCTAACCCTAACCCTAAACCTAAACCTAAACTATGAACCTGAAACCCCAAGCCCAAAATCCAAAACCCAAACATTAAACACATCGCTTTCCAAATTCCCAATTTTTTCTCTCTCTAAAATTCTCTCGCTAACAAATGCTCTCTCTTAAATCATAACGGCTAGCTCCAAATGGCTATTTCAGCCGAAAATAGATGGCGCGTGAGCCGCCGGAGACATCCTGTCGACCGCCAGACCTGCTCCAGCAGGAGCGCTCAAAACATACAATAAAAATGAACAAAGAACCACCCACTAATTAAGCTCAAAACTCTAAAACTTCACACTTAAATGAAGCGATGTATGTGAGCTCCAACGTTGAAATGGCAGGGAGTTGTGAAAATATCCCATCGAAAGATATTAGGTTGAATCAAGCCTACAATGTCAGTGAGAACAATTCTACAAGTCAAGAGCTACAACATACTCTAACAGCGAGAAATTCTACAGCGTCAATGGAGAGAACGGAGGAGACGAATTTTGGGGAAGTCGTAGCTATGTTCCAAAATTTTCAATCTCAAAATCGAGTTGCTTCCCAGTTGTTTCGAGGTGATATACCTAGTGGGGTTTATTCTTCTGGGGAAGATGTTCACCTCAGTGCAATCTTAACTTCAAAGAACATCTAGGTCACCGGCGACATGATTTCCGATAACCAAAATGATGTTCGTAATAAAGTTGTTAGCGGGGGGGATGATAGATTAGAGGCCGATGAAGAGGAAGTTCATCTTACGAGCAGATATAACCACTTAGATCAATACTACAACCACAATGCAAATTCTAGCCAAATGAAATCAAAAATGCAACACAGCCGGGGAAACGCTGCAGAATTCTCATTTGGAGTAAAACCGATAGACATTACAGCAAGCAAGAAGGAACAATCGCAGGCAGGTAAAGATCTTAACTATGCTGAAAAAAATAATGGTGATAATAGCCAGGTACAACAACAAGAGTTTAATGAGTAGAGTGGAAGGGAACAACACGCAGGTAAGTATACTTCTCCTAACTCTATGCATAACCAAGCTGATAATATTTATAAGGTTGGCCATGTGCATGATAATGCCATGGGAAGGATAGCTGATGAGTCTGTTGATCTAATTCAGAGAGGTTTAGCAAATAAAGTGATGACACAAAGTGTTCAAAATCATAACAAGCGGGAAAATAAACTGGAACAAACTCATCATAAAACTATGGGGGAAAGTAGTGATCAAAACACATATCAGAAAGATTTCCCAAAAATTTCTAGTAATTATGATAAGCAAGTTCTTTCAGGTAGAAAGAACTGACAACCTATTCCTAACCAAAAAGTGACTGAGCCTAACAACTCTAAAAGAAGCTTGAGCAACAACTAGGACAAAGTCCCTGAACCTGCTCCTTACAAAGTGGTTCAAACATTAGAAGCAAGGTTAAGGCATATACATGAAGCCTAAGAACCCACAATTGTATTAAAGACTAACCCTACACAAACTACCAAATAGGGACAGCCTGCAGTAATATTTGACATGCATTATTACCTGTATACCTTAACTGTCGACTGTAAGTATACTCTGGTGGGGAAATTTAGTACAACCATGCCTAAGGTTGAGCTCATCCGGAAGAACTTCATCTAACAAACTCAACTAAGTGGGGGGGGGGGGTTCAACATAGCTCATTACAATTCTAGACATGTTTTTATTGATCTACAAAATAAGTTGGACTATAACACTGTTTGGACTCAGCAAAGAATGACTATTGAGGGCAAATTGATGAGAATACAAGCTTGGACCCCATTCTTTACTCCGGAAGAGGAAACTCCTATAGTCCCTGTCTTGATTCTACTACCTAGATTACCCTAGCACTGCTTCAAAAAACCTTTCCTTATTCCACTCTTGGAATCTGTAGGAAAGGTTTTATATTTAGATACTGCCTCCATTACAAGGACTAGAGAAGCGATGGCTAAAGTCAAGATGCAAATTGACTTGACTCAATCTAGACCTAGGCATGTATGGGTTGGTTTGCATAATGAGGATGATTCAATAGGTAAATGGCAACCTGTGAAATATGAAAACATCCCACCTTATTGTGAATATTGCAGACATCAAGGGCATGATATATATGAGTGCAAAGCTAAAAGAAGGGATGTAGAGTATGGAAAAAGAAAGGAGAAAGAAAATGAGAAAAAAGACAAAAACAGGGAACAACAAAATCAGAAAGGGAAAGAGCATCAATAGTCACAAAACAGAGATAATGAAGATAGACAACAACAACATATCAATGAAAGGGGGAAGTGATGTACCGTGATTTCACGGTATTTTCTAATGCTTTTTTCTTATGTTTAGTGTGTGTCGAGAGCCTTTTCGTGTTGATTTTGATATAAGTTTCTCTTTGTTTACAGAAAATCTGTCCAAGGATGAACGCGGGAGTTTTTGAGAAAGAATTGCAGAAGAGACCACCTACGGAACCTATGACGGTCCTTCGCGCCTGTGACGGTCCGTAGGTGGCATCGTAGTGAAGGGAGAAGTTGCTGAAGGAAATTTGGGGAAGTCTGACCAAGTGTGGGATTACAGAAGTCCATGACGGACCGTCACAGCTACGACGGTCCGTCATGCTGTTTCGTCATAATGATCAGAGAGTAGTCCCAGTACCCAAATTCCAAGAATTGAAGTATTTTGGAACGAAGACCCTCGACGGACCGTCGTGCCTGAAACGGTCCGTCATACCTGTCCGTCGAGGGGAATGAAGAAAGCAATAGAAGAGTTTGTGAAGTATGGGACGACGGAGTCTATGACGGTCCGTCGTGTCCAGGACGGTCCGTCACGTGGTCCGTCGATCCAGACGCGTTTGGACAGATTTTTAGTAAATAGAATTCTTATTTGATTAGGTTTCGTTTTTTATTATAAATAGTTGGAAAAACCTCGTTTTGGGGGTTAGACTTTCTGGATAATTTTTAGTTTTTAGTTCTTCTATTATATGATTGAATTCTCGATTTTGGGAATTAAGATACTTTCTTGGTAATTGATTGTTGGTGATTTGTTGATTAATCAAGTTAAATACTGGGAAATTATTCATTTTCATAAAAGTAAGTGCATGAATTCTTCCATTAACAATATGAATTGTGTAATTATGAACATGGGTAACTAAACCTCATAGCTAGGGTTGTGGGAACCATGGGTGAATAACAAGGTAAAAATCTAACTTAAATAATAATTCTAGATTGGTGTCTTGCATGTATTGATAATTCTTTCGTGTAGAAGTCTTTTTAACGGATGGCCAACGTTAGAACTTGCCTTAATGCTACTTGCCGGACCAAGGAGGTAGATAATAGGAAAAGAATTATCAACATAGATTTAGTGTAGACTATCTAATAGGCTAGTATTGGTTGGTACGAGCTAATAACTTAGTCAAATACTGAATACGATGTTTAATATGAGGTAAAGATAAGGGTTAGTATAGCAACACACGTAGCCGGTCCAAGGTGCGGAGTGAAATTCTCTAGATGCCGGACCAAGGATTTAGAGATACGTAACTTATCACTTTACATGCAAGATATCAAGATAGAATTGTTATAGTTAGATTTACCAAGTTAGGAACCTGTGGGGAACACTAAAGCCCTAGTTACTTTTATAATTTGATTAAACTTCGAAAGCTGAATCTGTTAGTTGTCCATTTTTATTTAGTTAATCATTTTCATTAATTCATTAATAAAAAACCCCTTTTTGTCTCTTTATTTCTCGGAAAATAGTTGGTTAAATAATAGTAATAATAGAATAAAGTTAAGCCTGAACTATTTTCCTTGTGGGGTCGATCTCAACCTCATTAGTTGGGTTCTTTACTTGATACGACCGCTTTACTTCTTATTTGAGGAGTAAATCTTAGCGTATCAAATTTTGGCGCCGCTGTCGGGGAAAATAGCTTTTAGATTAACTTAAATCTTATTACTAAAGTTTAGTCATTATTTTCCTGATTTTACTTTTTCTGTTGTTTTTTATTTTGTTTAGAATTGACGTCCGTGTATGCCAAATACACGGAGAGGAAGAGAACCTTTGTTTCCCTAGATCACGAGTTAGAGCGTACACTACGCAAAATGAATGGAAACTTGGGTATAAATGATGATGATCCAAACCAGAACATCCCAGCTCCGGTTGATGCTCATGGTCGATTATTACCTGATAATCCTGATCAAGGTGCACAAAGGGGACAAAATCCCGCTCTACGTCCTCAAGAATACTATAGAGGTTATGATAATATTGCAGATTCTAATGGGCCACTTGTCTTGCCTCCTCTACCAGAAGGTCACACCTTTGTAGTCACTAGTAACCTAATGCAAATGCTCACGGCTAGAGGTTTGTTTTCAGGACTACCGTCTGAGGACCCAGATGCCCATATAGCTAAGGTGAGGGCAGTGTGTAAAAGCTGTGTAGGGAGGCCTGATTTGAATTTTGATGTAATAGGGCTAAGAGTATTTCCTCTCTCACTGACGGGAGAGGCTGCTATTTGGTTCACTGAACTCCCTTATAACTCAATTTTCACTTGGAACCAACTAAGGGACGTTTTCTTGGCACGTTACTACCCGGTCTCCAAGAAACTAAATCACAAAGACAGAGTGAACAACTTTGTAGAACTACCAGGAGAGTCAGTTAGTAGTTCTTGGGATAGGTTCACTTCAGTTTTGAGAAGTGTCCCCAATCACCGCATAGATGATGAGTCACTGAAAGAATACTTCTACCGGGGACAAGATGATAATAATAAAGTTGTATTGGATACTATAGCAGGTGGTTCTTATGGGGAGTGTCCTTATGCTGAAATTGCCAAAAAATTAGAGAAAATCTCCCGGAATAATAAAGCATGGAGTACTAGGAAGTCAGATACGGGGAGAAATACTTTTGCAGTGCAATCCACACACAACCCAGCCACAGATAAGATTCGTGAAGAGATGGCACAGATGAGAACTGAGCTTGGGTTGCTGTTAAAACATGTCAGTGGGGGTGCAGAAAAGATAAATGCAGTGAACTACTTGTCAAAACCACCACCACCAACTGATGAATATTATTATGAGAAAGATTCCTATACAGTAAATGATCAGACGGGGGGTTTCCGACCGAATGCCCAAGGCTCCAATCAGGAGAATTGGCGCCAAGGTCAAGGAAATCAAGGTCGGAACTATGGTAACTACAACCGTGAGGGTAATTATGTTCGTGATGGAAATTACAACCGTGACAACAACTTCAACAGGGGTAACTATGGTAATAGAAATGAGAGGAGTGGGCCCTATGTTCCTCCTCAGAATCGTGAAGTTGCTCCTAGGGATAGTGGAGGTAGTATGGCGTGAGTTGAGGATATGTTGCATAAGATGATGAGAAGGTTCGATGCTAGTGATGAGCACACCAAAGAGTTAAGGAGTGATGTAGCAGGTATTGGACAGAAAGTTGATACACATGCCATATCAATTAAGCAGCTTGAATTGCAAATGGCTCAGTTATTTGCAACTGTGAACACAAGGCAACCGGGCACTCTTCCTAGCAACACTGTCCAAAATCCGAAAAATGATGGACACTGTATGGCAATTACTACTCGTGGTGGAAAACAAACTATTGACCCACCTATGCCGTCTATTGTGGAAAAGGTGATGAAAGATAATGATAAAGTGGTAGAGGTTAGTGATGAAGTAGAAGATAACACTGATAAAGATGCTGAAGTACCTAAAAAGGTAACTCCCATGCCTAGACCTCCACCACCCTTTCCTCAAAGATTAGTGAAAAAGACCGAGGATGGCAAATATCGGCGTTTTATAACAATGTTGAAGCAAATTTCTATCAAAGTCCCTTTGGTAGTAGCTCTTGAACAAATGCCCGGTTATGCCAAGTTTATGAAAGATTTGGTTACAAATAAAAGATCGGTCACTTTTGAGGATGATGACAGAATGCAGCATTGTAGTGCTATTGCTACAAGGTCTTTGGTGAAAAAGAAAGAAGATCCGGGTGCATTCACTATTCCTTGTACGATCGGGTTATTACATTTTGCGAAAGCATTATGTGATCTTGGGGAAAGCATAAATCTCATGCCCCTCTCGATTTAGAAGAAGTTGGGTTTGGGTGACCCAAAGCCCACTGCGATGCGGCTACTGATGGCCGATCGAACAGTAAAAAGACCTATAGGGATACTCCATGATGTGCTAGTAAAAGTGGAGTCGTTCATATTTCTGGCAGATTTTGTTATTCTTGATTGTGAGGTCGATTTTGAGGTGCCTATTATTCTTGGGAGGCCATTCCTTGCTACGGCTAGAGCCTTAGTTGATATGGAAAAGGGGCAGATGAAATTTCGATTGAACAATGAAGAAGTGACTTTCAATATTTGTAGTTCCATGCGGCAGAGTGGTGAGCTCCAATCGGTATCTGCCATATCCTACAAAGTTGGTGAATCACCCGAGACACAAATAGAAGAACGTCTAGGTGTAGAAGCACTGGCGGCAGTGATAATGAATTTTGATAATGAATGCATTGAAGAATTTGGGTCATTAATCGTTGCTCTTGATCGTGGTAATGTTCGGTTTAAACCGAAGAAATATGAGCTAGATATGAAGAATCGCGAGTCTCCACCCGCTAAACCATCTATAGAGGAGGCTCCAAAGCTAGAACTAAAAGCTCTCCCACCTCATCTCAGGTATGAATTCTTAGGAAACGGTGACACATTGCCGGTAATCATTGCATCAGATCTGAATAAACAACAAGTAGAGAGTTTGGTCAAAGTACTAAAAAGGTTCAAAAGAGCTATTGGGTGGACCATTGCGGACATTATTGGGATCCCTCCTGGTATTTGTTCTCATAAAATCCAACTCATGCCCGATCATAAGCCAAGTATTGAGCACCAAAGACGCTTAAATCCACCTATGCAAGAGGTCGTGAAGAAGGAAATCATAAAATGGTTGGATGCTGGAGTAATATATCCGATCGCCGATAGTAGTTGGGTATGCCCTGTTCAGTGTGTACCTAAGAAAGGGGGAATGACTGTGGTCCCCAATGAAAAGAATGAACTTGTTCCAATGAGACCAGTGACTGGATGGAGGGTGTGTATGGATTACTGGAAATTAAATGCATGGACCGAAAAGGACCATTTTCCCATGCCCTTCATGGATCAGATGTTGGATAGACTTGCTGGAAAAGGGTGGTACTGTTTTCTTGATGGTTATTCAGGGTATAATCAGATTTCTATTGCACCAGAAGATCAAGAGAAGACCACTTTCACTTGTCCATATGGGACCTTTGCATTCAAGAGAATGCCGTTTGGGCTATGCAATGCACCCGCCACATTTCAGAGATGTATAATGTCAATATTCTCCGACATGGTCGAAGATACTATTGAGTTTTTTATGGATGATTTTTCAGTGGTTGGTGAATCATTCGAGCAATGTTTGAGCCATTTATCTGAAGTTCTTAAGAGATGTGAAGACTGCAATTTAGTTCTCAATTGGGAAAAATGCCACTTTATGGTCAAAGAAGGTATTGTTTTGGGCTATCGTATTTCAGAAAAAGGCATAGAAGTTGATCGAGCCAAAGTCGAGGTGATAGAGAGACTTCCTCCACCTATCTCTGTAAAAGGTGTGAGAAGCTTTCTTGGGCATGCAGGTTTTTACAGGAGATTCATTAAAGATTTCTCTAAAATTGCACATCCATTGTGCAAACTGTTGGAGAAAGATTGTAAATTTTCTTTTGATGAATCCTGTCATAAAGCATTCGGCGATCTCAAAGAAAAACTGGTGTCTGCACCTATCATTATTTATCCGGATTGGAGCAGTCCATTTGAGGTGATGTGTGATGCGAGTGGGGTTGCCCTTGGTGTGGTATTGGGTCAAAGAAGGGACAAAATCCTTCATCCCATTCACTATGCTAGTAAAAGCCTCAATGAAGCTCAGAAGAACTATATAGTAACTGAACAAGAGCTCCTTGCCATAGTATTTGCTTTTGAAAAATTTCGCTCCTATTTGCTAGGTACTAGAGTTATAGTGCATACTGACCATTCAGCCCTGAGATATTTGATGGCGAAGAAGGATGCGAAACCGAGGTTAATTCGTTGGGTATTAATACTGCAAGAATTTGACTTTGAGGTAAGGGATAGGAAAGGGACCGAAAATCAAGTTGCTGATCACTTGTCCCGCTTAGAAGATGAAGCTATGAGAGAGTTGGGGGATAAGACTGATATTGATGACACGTTCCCCAATGAGCATGTATTGGCTGCCTCACAAGACCTGATTCCGTGGTTCGCTGATTTTGCGAACTACTTAGCTAGTGATATTGTTCCATCGGACCTGTCTTTTCATAAAAGGAATAAGTTTATGTACGATGTGAAGAAGTTCTTTTGGGATAAACCATACTTATACAGGAGCTGTGCTGATGGACTGATTCGGCGTTGTGTGCCAGAAGTTGAGATGCTGAGTATTTTAGAGGCATGCCATTCCTCACCCTTTGGTGGACATCATAGTGGTGTCCGGACTGATCATAAGATCTTACAAAGTGGTTACTACTGGCCAACTATTCATCAAGATGCTCATGAGTTCGCCAAAGCATGTGATAGATGCCAAAGAGATGGCGGCATTTCAAGAAAGCAAGAGCTCCCTCTAAACCCCATTCTTGTAATTGAGTTATTTGAGGTTTGGGGTATTGACTTTATGGGTCCGTTTGTGAGTTCTCATGGAATGAAGTATATTTTAGTAGCAGTTGATTATGTATCCAAGTGAGTGGAAGCCATCGCCCTCGCTAACAATGAGGGGAAGAGTGTCACTGCATTCTTGAAGAAGAATGTATTCTCTCGTTTTGGTACCCCACGGGCGATTATTAGTGATGGGGGATCCCACCTTTGCAACAAATTGTTCAAGGAATTATTGGAGAAATATGGGGTTCGCCATAATGTGGCCACTCCTTACCATCCTCAAACTAGTGGGCAAGTTGAAGTATCAAATAGGGAGATCAAACAGATTTTGTCAAAAACAGTGAACGCTAGTAGAACAGATTGGTCAAGGAGGCTTGATGATGCTCTTTGGGCTTACCGGACAGCGTATAAGACTCCCATAGGTATGTCTCCATACCAACTAGTATATGGGAAAGCATGTCATCTTCCGGTTGAATTAGAGCATAAAGCCATGTGGGCTATGAAGAAGCTAAAAATGGACTGGAACGAAGCTGCAAAACAATGGTTAAATGGGTTAAATGAACTTTATGAATTTCGCCTAAAGGCTTATGAAAGCTCAGCCCTCTACAAAGAAAAGATGAAGAAGTACCATGACCAAAAGATCAAGAAACGAGAGTTTATGATTGGGGATTCGGTGCTTTTATTCAACTCTAGATTGCGCTTGTTTCCGGGCAAGCTCAAGTCTAAATGGACTGGCCCTTACTCGATCACCCAATTATTTCCTCATGGAGCGGTTGAGTTGGAAAACAAGGAAGGTGTGAGGTTTAAGGTGAACGGACAACGTCTAAAAATCTATATAGGTCATGCGGAATCGGCCAATGAGGTGATTGAGGCATATCATCTTGATGAAGTCTGAGTAATCGAGTGTCCTCAGTCGTGCCGCGACGTTAAATTAAGCGCTGGTTGGGAGGCAACCCAATATTTATCATCTAACCACTTTATAGTTTTTCTTTCCAGTAGTGGTAGCATTTTTTCTTTTAATGGGTTATAAATTTTCAGGTAGCACATCTACAGGAAGTTCTGCAGAAAAATTACTCTGCCTCATTCACGAACGGATTCATCGACGGACCGTCACGCCTGTGACGGACCGTCTCATGACTCCGTCGTGCCAGGTACACTCTCTAGTATTTTTTTAGAATTAGGGCACATGCGACGGACCCTATGACGGACCGTCACAACTGCGACGGTCCGTCATCGAGGTTTCGTCACTTTATCACCCGGCTACCCGACCAGACCTGGCTAATGAAGTTCAAAAGTTTTAAACGTTTTAAAAAACCCCACCCCTTCAATAACAGTTTTCTTTCCCTTTTTCCCCCCATTTCCTCCCCTTTCAACTTCCTTCTCCTCCAAAATTTCCCACATTCTCCCATTTTCCTCCCAAATCTCCCTTCTTGGTCGGAGTCTGCTGCTGTGCTTCTCAGTTCTCTCACGTGAGTGCCATCACTTTTGCATTGTTTTCTCCTCTTCCCAGGTATGTGTTCCTGAAACTCTACCCATTTACTCTTTTTGTCGGTTTTGCTGTTTTTCTTTACTATTAACATATGTGTTTTTGCTTTTTGACTAGATATTGTCTAACCTAGGTCATTAATTCCACAAAATGCCTTGATGACACTAGAGAAATTAGGGCTTTAAACTTGTCAATTTGATAGGTCTTTAGGTTAAACAGTTTTAGAAAATTATTGGGTCGTTGTTTTGACTCACATGGGGTGAATGTGGCATCCCCAAGTTCTATCTCTGAATGTCAGCACGATACCCCGATGACGGACCGCCGTACCCACGACGGTCCGTCCTGCACAACCGTCGTGACGGTCAGAGACCCCTGTCCTAAGGGTCTCAACACTTTTTTCAAGTGTCCACTGACGGACACATGCGACGGACCGTCGTACCCACGACGGTCCGTCCTGCACAACCGTCGTGACGGTAAGAGACCCCTGTCCTAAGGGTCTCAACACTTTTTCCAAGTGTCCACTGACGTACACATGCGACAGACCGTTGTACCCACGACGGTCCGTCCTGCACAACCGTCGTGATGGTTAGAGACCCCTGCCCTAAGGGTCTCAACACTTTTTCCAAGTGTCCACTGACGGACACATGCGACGGACCGTCATACCCACGACGGTCCGTCCTGCACAATCGTCGTAACGGTCAGAGACCCCTGTCCTAAGGGTCTCATCACTTTAACCAAGTGTCCACTGACGGACACATGTGACGGACCGTCATACCCACGACGGTCCGTACTGCATAACCGTCGTGACGGTCAGAGACCCCTGTCCTAAGGGTCTCATCACTTTTACTAAGTGTCCACTGACGAACACATGTGACGGACCGTCATACCCCCGTCCTGCATAACCGTCGTGACGGTCATAGACCCCTGTCCTAAGGGTCTCATCACTTTTACTAAGTGTCCACTGACGGACACATGTGACGGACCATCATACCCATGACGGTCCGTCCTGCATAACCGTCGTATCGGTCAGAGACCCCTGTCCTAAGGATCTCATCACTTTTACCAAGTGTCCACTGACGGACACATGTGACGGACCGTCATACCCATGACGATCCGTCCTGCATAACCATCGTATCGGTTAGAGACCCCTGTCCTAAGGGTCTCCACACTTTTACTAAGTGTCCACTGACGAACACATGTGACGGACCGTTATACCCACGACGGCCCGTCCTGAACAACCGTCGTATAAGTCTGAGACCTTCCTTCTGATACTCTATACTGCTAAGTATTACATGACGAACCGCAGGATGGTCCTTCATACGCACGACGGGCCGTCATCAGGTCCGTCGTGTCTTACTGCGACTTCAGAGCTGTTATCACTGGTTTGAGTTTCTGTGTATTATTGTCTCATTTTTTTTGTCATGTTTTATCTTTCAAGTACTAATGATGATTCGTTACAGGTACTACCTCTCATGGCACCTAAACAAGACAGCGTTTATGCACGTGGGCGTTCTAAATCTGTCGCCCCGTCTGCCCGATTGGTGATAGGCTCTGATGATGAGCATGATCCAGAGTACGTGCCCCCAGGCACTGCTACTACAGCACGAGCTCCACGTGTACCAAGAGTCACGCCCAAGAAGGTGGCGCCCGGCGTAGTCACTGCCTCCCAGTCTGATGAGGAGCGCACACTGACCGGCACACCTTCTGGGTCAGCTGCCCAAGACGAAAGAGCATCTGGCTCCTTAGGAGTTTCGTGGTCAGAGGAAGCCTCCGGGTCCCAGAAGCCTCTTCCCCCGCCACAGCTACACAGTCTGCCTCGGATGATGAGGCTGATAGCACTGACTCCACCCCTGGTTCACCAACTGGAGTCCCTGCCCCGGTTGCCGATCAGCCCAACCGGTGGTGTGTCGATGGGCAATACAAAGTATACTTAGACGCCAAGGTGCTCAATGACAAAGGAGTCATGACACGGACCCTCACACTGGAGAGGCGGGTCCTCACGGGAAGTCTCCCCACCATGCCAGACATTCACACCCTTTTCACCAGACACCGGCTGGAGTGGACGGCTCGTTCTTTGGGCCGCTACAGTGAGGAGTTAGTTCGCTAGTTCTATGCCTCTTATGTGGCGACTCTTTGCTCACAGATCGATAGGCGGTCTGCCCCTGCCAAACAGTCCCCACTTGAGCACGTCCGAGTACGCGGCATCGAGGTCGACATCTCACTACCAGCCATCCACCGATATCTGTATGGCACGGATTTTTACTCCACCAGCACACCTCTCACTGCCGAGTTTGATTACCGATGGCAAATTGTTAAAGAGGGCCGGTTCTTACGCGAGCCTTCACTGAGAGAGACCACCAAGAGGTGGATGGCACAGCACCTGTCTATTGATGGAGAGGCTGCGAATTGGGTGATGGAGCCGAAGGGAGCCATCAGGAAGGCCAACTTGACCTTTACGGCCAAGTTTCTTTGGTTGATCGTCCGCCATTGTCTCTCCCCCACTGCTGCTGATAATATAGTCACCTGGGATCGTGCAGTGCTGATGGCCGCAATGATGGCAGGGTTCGAGGTCGATTTTGCTTGGCTTCTCCAAGCGGTCATGTACGAGAGGGCCTTCAAGGTCACCACGACTTACCCTTTTCCTTGAATGATTTTTTCTTTATGCAGAGCAGCAGGTGTGCCCATTTGGCACATTGACCAGCTCAGGACCCCGCAAGGAAATGTTGATATCGGCCTCATCAGGGATGAGGCCAATGAGTTGGCCCCATGGAGAGGGCCCCGCCCTGAGGTGGTCCCACTTGGTGAGAACCTGGCCGATACCATAGAGCATGCCCATGCTGCTTCCCAGACTGCTGCTGCACACACTGACACTACTCCGGTCGAGTCTATCCCGGGTAGTAGCACTGCCCCGAGCTCCTCTCGCTCGGCTCCTTCCGCCATTCTGGTCCCACTTGCTAGGGTCCAGAAACTCGAGGCACAGATGGCTACACTTCTGCATCACATCCAGCCTTGGATGCAGAAGACTATTGCTGAGGCAGAGGAGCGCAAGATGGTACAGCACACAGAGAGGAAGATTGCAGAGGTTCATCAGCGTTTAGACGCTTTTGAGTTGCGAGTGCTAGCCCGACCAGCACCTCCGGTGGACATGTCCACCCATCAGGCTGCGGTTGAGAGTCTGCGGGCTGATCTTGATACGATCTTAGAGCAAGGGTGCCTGAGTTTGAGGCCCCTTCTGCAGAGCCTGCTGATGACAATGTGATGGCTGCTCTTTTCGCCACTTCTGATGTTCCACCACCTCCCCCACGTGAGCATGTAAAGAGACGCAAGGGTCGAGATGAGGATGAGTCTAGGGCGAGGAAAAAGGAGCGCCGTGAGATGGAGGCTGCGAGGAGAGCCTCGATTGCTGAAGAGGAGGCCCGAAAGTTGAGGGCTGTAGAAGTAGCTGCCGGGGCGTCTCGCTCCAAAATTGTAGATTCTGTGGGAGGCACTACTGATGGTGCTGTGGATAATGAGGACATTACTGCGGATGTCCAGACTACGCAGGGAGTGGGTTCCGGTGAACCGGACCCACCAGCTTGCTGATCGCAGGCGCTTAGCGCCTCAGGTTTGCTTCACTTCCCTTTTGCGTAGTTTAGTTTTTTAATGCATTGGGGACAATTGCATATCTTTTGTTGGGGGTGGGGTAAATGGAAAGTGAATACTTGGGTGAATTCTGAGTAGCCCAAGTTCACGATCCTCTTTTGGGGTTTTCTTGCCTGTGTTCTTTTTCCCCAGAAGACTGATTACTTTTATTGTTGAACCGGCATGTTATATCTTATGTACATAGCATAAATCTGAAGCATGATGGCTAAATTAAATATGATATCTCGATAATCAAAATTATGCATGACTAGGCATAGTAAGTGAAAATTGTGTGGTTTGAAACATGAAATAAAGATAAACTACTGCATGATCCTGAATCTAAGATTTGAACTAGGTGTCGAATAATCTGGGAATGCAAGAAATGTCAAGAGAGTGTGAGGTTAAATCGAATGTCCACAATTAATACTGAGCTAGAACTTGCCTGGTTAGTCCTTCTAAAAGTGAGTCAAAACAATCACTTAGGAAAGGATCATAGGCCCTTGTTCGAAAGAGTCAATCTTGAGCCTAAAAATAACAGAAAACAAAATGAAGTTAATCCCTTTTTGATCCAAATGAATTGAGCCTAAAATAGATCTTTCTTTTTCACCCCAAATCATCTTCTCTGGGAACAATGTGTTGGCCCTGGTCCCTCCTTGGACATGTGCACCTCAGTTTATGCCAAAAGCATAAGTTGAGGGTGGCTAATGCAGAAAGCAACCTTGTTTTGGCCCTGACCCAACCATGGGTATTGTGAACCTTGACTCATGGCAAAATCATGAGTTGAGGGTGGCTGCTATAAGGAAAACCCCGGAAAGTGGGGTTGAAGGAATGAAGAGAAAGAAAGAATAAAACAGAAGTGACTAAAATATATATATATATATATATATATATATGAATAAAAAAGCAAAATAAACACAAGAAAAGAGAAAAGTCACTTACATATAAGGATAAGAAAAGGGAAAACAGCAAAGTGAAAAGAAAATTGAGTAATAGGGCGAAATAAGATGATAAAAGGGTGGTTCGCTTAGCCGATATGTCAAGGAGGGCAACAAGTCACTAGAGTATACCTAAATACACCCTACCTGACCCCGAGCCTATGTTACAAGCTAAAAAAAAAAGTCCTATTGTGATCCTAAGTGCGTATGATGAACTTGAAGTAGTGAAAATAAGGGCAAGCCTATGGCAATATGTATAAATGAGCGGTGAATTTGTTCTGAGAGTGAGTGTCGAAAAGTGATCCTTATACTCAAACTAAAATCATTTTTGTGAAAAATGAGGATGTTATTTGAAGTGAGGACAGGAGTTGTAATACCAGAAATATTAGCATCTTGGTGAGAAATTGAAGAGGACAGGCATCATTGCGTAGTGAGTCTGGGTCATGGTTTGATTCTACACAAGTCAATGCCTAATAGTGATACCATGCATGAACATAATGAGAATAATCGGGATTGATAGCCAAATGATTGTGGAAGTTAAAATATGAATACTTTTGTACAAAGATCTTGTAGTGAGTCATAGTGCGTCGCTTGAGGACAAACAACGAATTTAAGTTGAGGGTGTTGATGTACCGTGATTTCACGGTATTTTCTAATGCTTTTTTCTTATGTTTAGTGTGTGTCGAGAGCCTTTTTGTGTTGATTTTGATATAAGTTTCTCTTTGTTTACAGAAAATCTGTCCAAGGATGAACGCGGGAGTTTTTGAGAAAGAATTGCAGAAGAGACCACCTACGGAACCTATGACGGTCCTTCGCGCCTGTGACGGTCCGTAGGTGGCATCGTAGTGAAGGGAGAAGTTGCTGAAGGAAATTTGGGGAAGTCTGACCAAGTGTGGGATTACAGAAGTCCATGACGGACCGTCACAGCTACGACGGTCCGTCATGCTGTTTCGTCATAATGATCAGAGAGTAGTCCCAGTACCCAAATTCCAAGAATTGAAGTATTTTGGAACGAAGACCCTCGACGGACCGTCGTGCCTGAAACGGTCCGTCATACCTGTCCGTCGAGGGGAATGAAGAAAGCAATAGAAGAGTTTGTGAAGTATGGGACGACGGAGTCTATGACGGTCCGTCGTGTCCAGGACGGTCCGTCACGTGGTCCGTCGATCCAGACGCGTTTGGACAGATTTTTAGTAAATAGAATTCTTATTTGATTAGATTTCATTTTTTATTATAAATAGTTGGAAAAACCTCATTTTTGGGGTAAGACTTTCTGGATAATTTTTAGTTTTTAGTTCTTCTATTATATGATTGAATTCTCGATTTTGGGAATTAAGATACTTTCTTGGTAATTGATTGTTGGTGATTTTGTTGATTAATCAAGTTAAATTCTGGGAAATTATTCGTTTTCATAAAAGTAAATGCAATTCTTCCATTAACAATATGAATTGTGTAATTATGAACATGGGTAACTAAACCTCATAGCTAGGGTTGTGGGAACCATGGGTGAATAACAAGGTAAAAATCTAACTTAAATAACAATTCTAGATTGGTGTCTTGCATGTATTGATAATTCTTTCGTGTAGAAGTCTTTTTAACGGATGCCCAACGTTAGAACTCGCCTTAATGCTACTTGCCGGACCAAGGAGGTAGATAATAGGAAAAGAATTATCAACATAGATTTAGTGTAGACTATCTAATAGGCTAGTATTGGTTGGTACGAGTTAATAACTTAGTCAAATACCGAATACAATGTTTAATATGAGGTAAAGATAAGGGTTAGTATAGCAACACACGTAGCCGGACCAAGGTGCGGAGTGAAATTCTCTAGATGCCGGACCAAGGATTTAGAGATACGTAACTTATCACTTTACATGCAAGATATCAGGATAGAATTGTTATAGTTAGATTTACCAAGTTAGGAACCTGTGGGGAACACTAAAGCCCTAGTTACTTTTATAATTTGATTAAACTTCGAAAGCTGAATCTGTTAGTTGTCCATTTTTATTTTGTTAATCATTTTCATTAATTCATTAATAAAACCCCCCTTTTTGTCTCTTTATTTCTCGGAAAATAGTTGGTTAAATAATAGTAATAATAGAATAAAGTTAAGCCTGAACTATTTTCCTTGTGGGATCGATCTCAACCTCATTAGTTGGGTTCTTTACTTGATACGACCGCTTTACTTCTTATTTGAGGAGTAAATTTGAGCGTATCAGGAAGCAAAAACAAGTAGAGCAACAGAAAGAGGAGGAATGGAAGACACAAAGAAGGAAATAACAAAGCACAGGAAGACAGAGCTCCAAAGACAGTCTGGAAACCAACCCAGACACAAAATAGACCTATCAGTGAGCAGTTTCCTACCTCAGCTCAACAAACAGGTAAACCTATTACTCTTCAAAACAATTATTTCACTAACTTAAGCATGTAGGAAAATAAGGAAGCACGCAAAGAACATAATAAAGGCAGTACCAAGACAGCTTTCCAAGAAAACATAAATAACAACATCAATACTAAAGGAGCTGTAGATAATACTCCCTTTATTAAGCGTTCAAGTATCATATCTATACAACCCAACTCTCTTATTCAAAATGATAATGTATTGAATGTGATGGATGAAGTTGAAGGAGGGATGGAAGGGGGAAGTCAGGAGAAAACCATTAACTTACAGGAAGGGGTAACCAAAGAGGGGAGTTTGCCTCATGTTTTGCATAAGGGGTTGGATATTGACCATAGTTCAGACTTTAGAGCCAATGTTAGGTCCAAAAATAAACAACAACAGGTGGAACAACCTCAAAGTCAAAACCAGGTTCAAAGTGGGCATAACAAACATCAGAAAGCTGGGAAAGACAAGGAAAAACAACAAAAAGAGAAAGAACATAATGACAATTGGAAAAAAGTTCCTATGGCAAAAGAAGGGAAACAGACAGATGCTAATACTCATGAAAGTACTCCCAAGAGCAAAAATAAGCCTAGTAAAGAAAAGAGGGATGATGCTAAAAGGAGGCAGAGTAAACAACAAGAAGATGAATATGAGAAAGAAAAAGGCAAAGGGGAAGAAACATGCAATAAGAGGGATTATGGAAAACAAGGGATGCATACCTATCCTACACAGGATGAAGACAGAACCCCCTCTACAACTGAACGACCTGATAAGAGGGAACCACTATGCCAAGTAAATACTGCTCCCCTGATTGATTAGTATGCTGTTGAAAATTCTGAAGATGAGTTAGACAGGAATAACCAATCCTTGTATGATTCAGATGAGGATGATTAGAATAGTGAATCTCTAATTAAGGCCTTTAGTCCTTCTAATGAGCAATCTATAGAGGATGATATACAACAGGTAACACAAAGTCAAGGATTGTCTCCAAGAAAATTACAGTAGGACAAATTTTTCAAGAATCAAGAGACCAATTCTGTCACTGCAGGCAGACAAAACACCAGGTTATTCTCCTCTAGATCTTCCCAATGATTAGTACAATCATATGGAATGTGAGAGTAATCAACACCCATGGGGTGTTAGAAAGACTAAAAATGTTGAGGAAAATGCATCAACTGTCCATCATCACTAGTTTGGAATCTTTCTCAGATAGTGTACATATACAAAAATTTTAAGTGTAAATAAATATGGAGAATGCTACTAGTAATTGCAATAGCAAAATTTGGATGTTCTGGAGCAGTGAGATTGACTGTAATATCTTGGATGAAGATGATCAGCAACTCACCTGTGAGATGAAGCATAATGAGTTACAGTGTCCTTTTATTACTACCTTTGTTTATGCAAAATGCAAAGAACATATGAGGAGGCCCCTATGGGAAGAGATGTTACAACAAGCCACTATGGATGCCAAGCCTTGGTGTTCAGTAGGTGAGTTCAGTGTTATCACTAATGTGGAAGACAAGTTGGGAGGGTTACCTTATGATAAGAGGAAAAGCATTGATTTTATAGCAGTCATTGAAGCTTGTGGCCCTATGGACATTGGCTTCAGAGGTCAGAAGTTCACTTGGACCAACCAAAAGGTTATTAATAAGAGAATCTGGATGAGACTGGATAGGGCCTTGGTAAATGACTCTTGGCTGGAGAAGAAGCCTCAGACACCTATCACCCACTTGTCAGCTACTAGGTCAGACCACTGCCCCCTCCTTATGGAAATGGTGGCAAAAGAAAATGATCACATCAGGTATTTGAGATTCCTTAACTGCTCGGTTGACAATACTCTTTTTATGGATACTGTGGCAACCTGCTGTAATAAGGAGGTGGAAGGTAATACTATGTGGAATAGTGTTTGGTCCAAGAATGAATTTTATGATATCTTCAAAAAGGTCAAGATGTATGAGGAGCAGGTTCATAAAGCTGAAGAAAAGTATATCATTGACCCTATAGACTCCAACAGAACAACTCTTCATAAGCTGAATGCACAATACATTAAGTTCCTCAACATGGAAAATACTATTTTGAAACAGAAAACCCAACTGCAGTGGTTCCACGAAAGTGACACCAATTCCAAATACTTCCACTCAATCATAAGAGGAAGAATAAGGTAACTCTTTATCCACAAAATTAAAACTGAAAGTGGGGAATGGATTCAGGGTGAAGAGAATATTGCTTTGGAAGATTGTAACCATTTTAAAGAGCTTTTTACAGGAGAGGATAAACGATTAATGGGACTACTTTGGAATGCATCCAAGGATGATTAGTGATAAGCAAAGTATTCAACTCACCAATATGCCTGACATGGATGAGCTTAAGAGTGTGATATTCTCTATGAATCCTAATTCTGCAGCTGGTCCGGATGGCATAAAATGGCTACTTCTTTCAAAAGTGCTGGCATATCATCAAGAATGATTTAATGGGAGTTATTCAGGACTTCTTCAGTGGCCAGATGATTCGTAAGTACTTATCTCATTCTTGTATTGTATTGCTTCATAAAGTGAGTAGTCCTAACAAATTATCTGAATTCAGGCCTATAAGTCTTAGCAACTTCACCAGCAAGATTATTTCTAAGCTAGTGAGCAACAGACTTAGCCCTATCCTTCCTTCTCTTATTTCTCCTAACCAATCAGGGTTTGTAAAAGGTAGAAGTATTTCTGAAAACAATATGTTAGCTCAGGAAATAAACCACCAAATAAAAAAACTCAGTATTGGTAGCAATGTCATTATAAAACAAGACATGGCAAAGGCTTATGACAGGGTATCTTGGTCATATACCAGTCTGTTTCTTAGGAAAATGGGTTTTGCTGAAGTCTTCATTGATATGGTATGGAGAATTATGGCCAATAACTAGTATGCAATCATTGTCAATGGCAAGAGATATGGCTTCTTCCATTCCACTAGAGGACTTAAGCAAGGTGACCCCCTTTCTCCAGCCCTATTTATTTTAGGTGCAGAAGTCTTATCAAGGTCCCTCAACAGGTTACATAGTCATCCTGATTATAATGGATTCTTCATGGAAATGAGGGGACCCCAAGTGAATCACCTAAGTTTTGCTGATGATATAATCTTGTTCACTTCTGAAAGATACAAAATCCTTGATACTTTTAATGCAGACTCTTAAGGAGTATGAAAATACTATTGGTCAACTTATAAATGGAGACAAGAGTCATTTTATGCTGCACTAAAATGCTTTTAACAGCACAAGAGATAGAATAAAAAGACTCACAGGATTCAGGCAAAAACAGGGCCATCTCACTTACCTAGGCTGCTCTTTATTTGTTGGTAGGCCTAGGAATATTTACTTCTCTGATATTGTTAATAAAGTTATCTGCAGGATTACACAATAGCAAACCAAACAACTCAACTATGGTGGCAGAGCAGTTCTTACAAAACATGTGCTACAGGCTCTGCCTATCCACTTATTATCTGCAGTAACCCCTCCCTCATCTGTGCTTAAAAGGATTCAAATGCTCTTTGCTGATTTCTTTTGGGGATGGAAAAATGATAGAAAGAGATACCATTGGGCCTCTTGGATAAATCTTAGCTTCCGATATGATGAAGGGGGGTTTGGAATGAGGAACTTGAAAAATATTTGCTTGGCATTCCAGTAAAAGCAGTGGTAGGTGTTCACAACGAAACAGACCCTCTGGGGTGAATTCTTGAGAGCAAAATACTGCCAAAGATCCAATCTGGTATGCAAAAAATGGGATAATGGTGACTCACTGGCTTGTAAATATATGTTGATGAACATACACCAGGTTGAGCAACATATCCAATGGAAGCTTGAAGCAGGGAACTGCTCCTTTTGGTGGGACAATTGGCTTGGCAGTGGGCCATTGGCACAATTTGTTACCACCAGTCACAGATTCAACAACATCACAGTGGCTCATTTTTGGGAAGAAGGACATTTGGAGCTGGAACAGGCTGATAGAACAGGCTCCTATTAGTCACTTTGATAGCATCATAGCAACAGAGATCTCTCCACAACACAACCTTCAAGATCAAGCTGTGTGGACCCTCAACAGCAATGGAAAATTCAGCTGTTCATCTGCCTGGGAAGAAAATAGAGAAAAGAGAATCAAAAATCAGTTCAACTCTCTTTTATGGCACAAAAATATACCTTTTAAATCTTCATTTTTAGTTTGGAGAACCTTAAGGGGTAAACTCCATACTAATGACAGATTGACTAACTTTGGCATTGAGCCAACCCATATTAGCAATGGAGAACATAGAACATACCTTCAATTCTGGACAGTTTGCAACTAAGGTGTGGGGAAGCTTTGCACATTCTGTAGGAATCTAGCAAGATCACACCTCACTACAGCAGCTGATCAGATAATGGTGGACAGTCAAACATAAGAATGCAACTCACGAGCTCCTTCTGCAGGCCACCCCTATGTTCATTTGCTGGAATCTGTGGAAAAACAGGTGTTCCAGCAAATATGGGGGCAAACAACCAACATTAGCTGGGTTAAATACTCAGTTTCCAAAGACAACTATAACCTACTGACCACTGTTTTCCCCCAAATCAAGTGGTTGGCCAAATGTACAGCATTACTTCAAACATGTGAAAGATGTGTTCATGACACTAAAGTTAATAAGGTAACCTGGATAAGGCCCCCGGAACAGTGGATAAAGATTAACACAGATGGGAGTGCAATCAGCAGCCCAAGCAGGATTAGAGATGGAGGAATTCTGAGGGATCAAGCAGGCAGACTATTGATGGCATTCACAACTCCACTGGGAGAAGGCACCAACAACAAAGCAGAAATTGAAGTAGCATTTTTTGGTTTAACATGGGCATTAGAACTTGGAAACAGGAACATAATCTTGGACCTGGACTCTCAATTGGTGGTATATTGGATCCTACAGAAAGCAACTCCTCAATGGTCTATGATTACTCAATTGGGAAGATTATAGAAGCTCATCACACAGACCCAAAACTTCAAATGCATACATGTGTTTAGAGAGGCTAATTGGGTAGCTGATGCACTTTCAAAGTACAGCCACAAGACTACTACTCCTCAGATTTATTTCAACAATCAACAACTACCCAAAGAAACAAAGTCTTACTATCAACTTGACCTCATGGAAATGCCAAATTTTAGTAGGAAAAAGACCAAGACCATTAAGGAACCCCCTTGAGCTAATTGGTACCTTTTTAACTTAGCTATAAGTGATTATTATAGCTGCTTTGAATAGGTAGAATAGGTTTATTTTTGAAAATGTAAAGGGAGAGTATCCCTTGTTTATGCTTCCTAGATACTATGTATAGAGAGGAGTCCTCTTTTCTAGGTACCTAGTATTTTGGATTCACCTTTTTGTAATGGAAGGAGTTGACTTCCTTTTTGGAAACTTGACTATGAATCACCATAGGATTGGGAGGTTAGGTTTATGTCCCCTCCTTGTATTTTGTTTCTTTTATCAATGTTAAGGCCTGGGGGTGTTGCTCATCCCCCACCCCTCCAAGGGTAATTAAAATTAAAAAAATTAAAAAGAACATTAAACACTAAACCATATATCTTAAACCAAACATCCTAAACTCCAAAACCTAAAACCTAAAAAAACAACTAAACCATGACCCTAATCCTATCCCTAACCCTAACCCTAACCCTAAACCGTAAAACCTAAACCTAAAGCCCAAAAATACCAAAAATCAGGCATTAAACGCTAAACCATATATATTACAAACTCAAATCGTTAACTCAAACCCTAAAATATAAAAAATAACCTAAACTGTAACTCTAACCCTAACCTTAACCCTACCATAACCCTAAACCGCATGCCCAAAATACAAAAACAGAAATATTAAACACTAAACCATTGATATTAAACCTCTAATCCTAAACCCTAAACCTAAGAACCTAAAAAAAAAAACTAACCTTAACCCTAACCCTAACCCTAAACCCGAAATTCTAAGCCCAAAATACCAAAACAAAAGCATTAAATACTAAACCATAGATTTTAAACCTCAAATGCTAAACCCTCAACAATAAAACCTAAAACAAACCTACATCCTAACCCTAATCCTAACCCTAACCCTAACCCTCAATCCTAAACCCTAAACCCTAAGTCCAACAAAAAAAGAAAAAAAATCCTTAAGTCCAAAATACAAAAACCCAAATATTAAACACTAAGCAATAGATTTTAAATCTCAAATCCTAAACAAAAAACACTAAAACCTAAAAAAAAACTAAACCCTAACCCTAACCCTAACGCTAAACCATTAACCCCAAACGCAAAGCTCAAAATACCAAAACCCAAACATTAAACACTAAACCATAAATTTAAAACCAACAATCCTAAACCCCAAAACCTTATACCTAAAAAAAAACTAAACCCTTACCCTAACCCTGTCCCTAACATGAACCCTATCCCTAACCCAAAACAGTATACCCAAAGCCCAAAATACCAAAACCCTAACATTAAACACTAAAGCATAGATATTACAACTCAAAACCTTAACTTCAAACCCTAAAACCTAAAAACAACCTAAACCCTAACCGTAACCCTAACCCTGACCATAGGAAACCCTAAACCTCAAGCCGAAAATACCAAAACCAAAAATTAAGCACTAAACCATTGATATTAAATCTCAAATCCTAAACCCTAAACCTAAAAACCCAAAACCCTAACCCTAAACTTAACCCTAACCCTAACCCTAAAACATAAACCTGAAACCCTAATCCCAACATACCAAAACCCAAACATCAAACACTAAACCATATATTTTAAACCAAAAATCCTAAACCCCAAAACCTAAAACCTAAAAAAACCTAGACCCTAATCCCAATCATATCACTAACACAAACCCTAACCCTAACCCTATCCTTAATCCTAAACCCTAAACCTAAAACCCTAAACCCAATGCCCAAAATACGAAAAACCCTAACATTTAACACTAAACCATAGATATTACAACTTAAATCCTTAACCCCAAACCCTAAAACCTAAAAAACAACCTAAACCTTAACCCTAACCCTAACCCTACCATAAACTCTAAACCCCATGCCAAAAATACCAAAACCAAAACATTAAATACTAAATCATTGATATTAAATATGAAATCCTAAACCCTAAGCCCAAAAACCTAAAAAAACACAAAACCCTAATCCTAATCCGAATACTAAACCATAAACCCGAAACCCTAAGCCCAAATACCAAAACCCAAACATTAAATACAAAACCATAGATTTTAAACCTCAAATGCTATACCCTGAACCAAAAAACCTAAAGAGAAAACCTACACCCTAACCCTAATCTAACTCTAACCATAACCCTAAACCCTAAACCCTAAACCCTAAGTCATAAAGAAACCAAAGTCCAAACTACGAAAAACCCTAACATTAAACACAAAACCATAGATTTTAACCCTCAAATCCTAAACCATAAACCCTAAAATATAAAAACACCAACACATTATCCGTAATCCTAACCCAAATGCTAACTCTAACCTTAACCCTAACCCTAAATCTAAACCATTAACCCAAAACACAAAGACCAAAATACCAAAACCCAAACATTAAACACTAAACCATAGATTTTAAACAAAAAATACTAAACCACAAAACCTAAAACCTAAATAAACCCTAAACCCCAACTCTAACTCTAACCCTGACACGAACCCTAACCCTAACCCTATCCTTAACCCTAACCATAAACCCTAAACTCTAAAATTAAAGCCCAAAATACCAAAACCTTAATATTAAACACTAAACCATATATATTACAACTCAAATCCTTAACCTCAAACCCTAAAACCCAAAAATCAACCTAAACCCTAACCCTAACCCTAACATTAACCCTAACCCTAACATTAACCCTAACCTTAACCCTACCATAAACCCTAAACACCAAAACAAAAATACCAAAACCCAAACATTTAATACTAAATCATTGATATTAAACCTCAAATCCTAAACCATAGACCTAAAAACATAAAAAAACCAAAACCTTAACCCTAACCCTAAACCGAAGCCATGAACCCGAAACCCCAAGCCCAAAATACCAAACCCAAACATAAAACACTAAACCATATATTTTAAACCAAAAATCCTAAACCCCAAAACCTAAAACCTAAAAAAAACCTAAACCCTAACCCTAATCCTAACCATAACACGAACCCTAACCCTTAACCCTAAACCCTAAACCCAAAGCCCAAAATACCAAAACCCTAACATTAAACACTAAAACATATAATTTAAAACTTAATTCCTTAACCCCAAACCCTAAAAACTAAAAAACAACCTAAACCCTAACCCTAACCCTAACCCTACCAAAAACCCTAAACCCCATGCCCAAAATACCAAAACCCAAAATTAAAAACTAAATAATTCATATTAAACCTCAAATCCTAAACACTAAGCCCAACAACCTAAAAAAAACCAAAACCCTAACCCTAACCCTAACCCTAACCCTGACCTTAATCCTAACCCTAATCCTAAACCCTAAACCCGAAATCCTAAGCCAAAAATACAAAAACCCAAACATTAAATACTAAACAATAGATTTCAAACCTTAAATGCTAAACCCTGAACATTTAAACCTAAAAAAAGCCTACACCCTAACCCTAACCCTAACCATAACCCAAAACCCAAAACCATAAGTCCAAAAAAAAACTATGTCCAAAATACGAAAGCCCAAACATTAAACACTAAACCATAGATATTAAACCTCAAATCCTAAACAACAAACCCTAAAACCTAAAATAACCTAATCATTAACCCTAACCCTAACCTTAACCCTAACCCTTAATCTGAACCATTAACCCAACACGCCTAGCCCAAAATACCAAAATCCAAACATTAAACACTAAACCGTAAATTTTAAAACACAAATCATAAACTACGAACCCTAAAACCAAAAAAAAAAATCTAAACCCGAACCTTAACCCAAACTAAAAAACCTAACCTTAACCCTAAACCCAAACCTAAACCATTAACCCAAAACCCCAAGCCCAAAATACCAAAACCCAAACATGAAACACTAAACCATAGATTTTAAACCAAAAGTCCTAAACCCCAAAACCTAAAAGCTAAAAAAACCTAAACCTTAACACTAACCATATCCCTAACATGAACCCTAACTCTAACCCTATCCTTAACCCTAACTCTAAACCCTAAACCCTAAACCTAAAGGTAAAAGTACCAAAACCCTAACATTAAACACTAAACCATAGATATTACAACTCAAATCCTTAACCCCAAATCCTAAAACGTAAAAAACAACCTAATCCCTAACCCTAACCCTTACCCTAACCCTACCATAAACCGTAAACACCAAGACCAAAATCCCAAACCCAAACATTAAAGACTAAATCATTGATATTAAACCTCATATCCTAAACCCTAAACCCAAAAACCTAAAATATATCAAAGACGCAGACCAGCTCTTTTTTTTTACTTCTCTTCTCTAACAACTCACACCCTATCGACACCATGACTAGTCCTTCTGCTTCATCTCGCAACATTTTGAGACAGATTGCTTGTAATCGGTTGCAAAAGGAGCTAATGGAATGGCAGGTTAATCGTCCTGCTGGATTTAAACATAAAGTTACTGATGATCTTCAAAGATGGATCATTGAATTGAATGACGCACCAGGAACTTTGTATGCTAATGAGATGTATCAGGTTCAGGTTGATTTTCCTGAGCATTAACCTATGGAAGACCCTCAAGTTGTTTTTATACATCCAGCTCCATCGCATCCTCATATTCATAGAAATGGACATATTTGTTTAGATATCCTGTATGACTCATGGTCCCCTGTCATGACTATAAGTTCCATCTGCATCATCATTCTCTCAATGTTGTCAAGCTCAACTTTGAAGCAATGTCCTGCGGACAACGATCGCTATGGAAAGAACTGCAAAAATGGCAGGTCCCATGACGATAAAGTGTAGTAACATTAGCTACACATGGCAACAATAGTGACTCCAACTCCCATACCAACTGAAAAGTTCTCTTTTCCCTCCCAAAAAGCAAAGAGAATTTCGTTTATAAAACAAATGGTAATAAAACAACAACAGACATTCTGAATTTGCCAGTTTGCATTGTATGCTGAGAAAAATTTTAAAGCTACTACTATAAAGCAACCTTTACTTGTATAGCAGTATTAGTGCTTCTGGTTGAATGTGATACAGAAGCATACGTTGGAAAATTGTGTTTTATGCTATAATAGTTGTCGCCTTAAAACCCAGCCCTTTACTGTCCACCTTAGCTTGCGATGTACCTGTGTATCTAACTTCGCTTTGCTTGATTAAAAGTTGCAGTTAAAAGTTCTAGTAAAAAAAATAAAAATATATCAAAACCCTAACCCTAAACTTAACCCTAACCCTAACCATAAACCATAAACCCAAAACCCTAATCCCAAAATACCAAAACACAAACATTAAATACTAAACCATAGATTTTGAACATTAAATGCTAAACCCTGAACCATAAAACCTCAAAAAAAACTATACCCTAACCGTAATCCTAATCCTAACCCAAACACTAAACAAAAACCATGAACCTGAAACCCCAAGCCCAAAATACAAAAACCCAAACATTAAATACTAAACCATAGATTTTATACCAAAAATCCTAAACCCCAAAACCTAAAACCTAAAAAAAACCTAAACCATAACACTAATTCTATCCCTAACACGAACCCTAACCCTAACCCTAACCCTATACCCTAAACCCAAAGCCCCAAAAACCAAAACTCTAACATTAAATGCTAAATCATAGATATTACAACTCAAATCCGTAACCCAAACCCTAAAATATAAAAAACAAACTAAACCCTAACCCTAACCCTAACATTAACCATAACCTTAACCCTACCATAAACCCTAAACCCCATGCCCAAAATACAAAAACATAAACATTAAACACTAAACCATTGATATTAAATTTCTAATCCAAAACCCTAATCCTAAAAAGCAAAAAAAAAAAACAAAAAAAACTAACCCTTACCCTTACCTTAGCCCTAACCCTAACCCGAAACCCAAAATTCTAAGCCCAAAATACCAAAACCCAAACATTAAATACTAAACCTTAGATTTTAAACCACAATTTCTAAACCCTCAACAATAAAGCCTAAAACAAACCTACATCCTAACCCTAATCCTAACCCTAACCCTAACCCTAAACCCTAAACCCTAAACCCTAAGTCCAAAAAAAAGTCCAAAATATGGATACCCAAACATTAAACACAAAACAATAGATTTTAAATATCAAATCCTAAACAAAAAAATAGTATAACCTAAAAAAAGAAAACCTAAACCCTAACCCTAACCCTAACCCTAAACTTAACCCTAACCCTAACGCTGAACCATTTACCCAAAACGACAAGCCCAAAATAAGAAAACCAAAATATTAAACACTAAACTATAGATTCAAAAACCAATAATTTTAAACCCCAAAACCTTAAACCTAAAAAAATCTTAAACCCTTACCCTAACCCTGTCCCTAACCCTAACCCTAACCCCAACCCTAAACCATATACCCAAAGCCCAAAATACCAAAACCCTAACATTAAACACGAAAGCATAGATATTACAACTCAAATCCTTAACCTCAACCCAAAACCTAAAAAACAACCTAAACCCTAACCCTAACCCTAACCCTGACCATAGAATAAACCTTAAACCTCAAGCCCAAAATACCAAAACCAAAAATTACGCACTAAACCATTGATATTAAACCTCTAATCCTGAACCCTAAACCTACAAAACCCAAAACCCTAACCCTAACCCTAAACCATAAACCTGAAAACCTAAGCCAAAAGTACCAAAACCCAAAATTAAAACCTAAACCATAGATTTTAAACCAAAAATCCTAAACCCCAAAACCTAAAACCTAAAAAAAAACTAAACCATAACCCTAATCCTATCCTTAACACGAACCCTAACCCTAACCCTAACCCTATACCCTAAACCCTAAACACAAAGCCCAATATACCAAAACTCTAACATTAAACGCTAAATCATAGATATTACAACTCAAATCCTTAACCCAAACCCTAAAATATCAAAAACAAACTAAACCCTAACCCTAACCCTAACATTAACCATAACCTTAACCCTACCATAAACCTTAAACCCCATGCCAAAATACAAAAACATAAACATTAAACACTAAACCATTGATATTAAATTTTTAATCCTAAACCCTAAACCTAAAAAGCTAAAAAAAACCAAAAAACCTAACCCTTACCCTTACCTTAACCCTAACCCTAACCCTAAACCCAAAATTCTAAGCCTAAAATACCAAAACCCAAACATTAAATACTAAACCAAAGATTTTAAACCTCATATGCTAAACCCACAACAATAAAGCCTAAAACAAACCTACATCCTAACCCTAATCCTAACCCTATCCCTAAACTTAAACCCTAAACCCTACGTCCAAAAAAAGTCCAAAATATGGAAACCCAAACATTAAACACTAAACAATAGATTTTAAATATCAAATGCTAAACAAAAAACCCTAAAACCTAACAAAAAAAAATAAACCCTAACCCTAACCCTAAACTTAACCCTAACCCTAACGCTAAACCATTTACCCAAAATACAAAAACCAAAATATTAAACACTAAACTATAGATTCAAAAACCAAAATCTTAAACCCCAAAACCTTAAACCTAAAAAAACCCTAAATCCTTACCCTAACCCTGTCCATAACACAAACCCTAACCCTAACCGTAAACCCTATACCCAAACCCAAAATACCAAAACCCTAACATTAAACACGAAAGCATAGATATTACAACTCAAATCCTTAACCCCAACCCAAAACCTAAAAAACAACCTAAACCCTAACCCTAACCCTAACCCTGACCATAGAATAAACCTTAAACCTCAAGCCCAAAATACCAAAACCAAAAATTACGCACTAAACCATTGATATTAAACCTCTAATCCTGAACCCTAAACCTACAAAACCCAAAACCCTAACCCTAACCTTAACCCTAACCCTAACCCTAACCCTAAACCATAAACCTGAAAACCTAAGCCCAAAATACCAAAAACCAAAATTAAAAATTAAACCATAGATTTTAAACCAAAAATCCTAAACCCCAAAACCTAAAACCTAAAAAAAACCTAAACCATAACCCTAATCCTATCCTTAACACGAACCCTAACCCTAACCCTAACCCTATACCCTAAACCCTAAACCCAAAGCCCAATATACCAAAACTCTAACATTAAACGCTAAATCATAGATATTACAACTCAAATCCTTAACCCAAACCCTAAAATATCAAAAACAAACTAAACCCTAACCCTAAACCTAACATTAACCATAACCTTAACCCTACCATAAACCTTAAACCCCATGCCAAAATACAAAAACATAAACATTAAACACTAAACCATTGATATTAAATTTTTAATCCTAAACCCTAAACCTAAAAAGCTAAAAAAAACCAAAAACCCTAACCCTAAACCCAAAATTCTAAGCCTAAAATACCAAAACCCAAACATTAAATACTAAACCAAAGATTTTAAACCAAATGCTAAACCCTCAACAATAAAGCCTAAAACAAACCTACATCCTAACCCTAATCCTAACCCTATCCCTAACCTTAAACCCTAAACCCTAAACCCTAAGTCCAAAAAAAGTCCAAAATATGGAAACCCAAACATTAAACACTAAACAATAGATTTTAAATATCAAATCCTAAACAAAAAACCCTAAAACCTAACAAAAAAAAATAAACCCTAACCCTAACCCTAAACTTAACCCTAACCCTAACGCTAAACCATTTACCCAAAATACAAAAACCAAAATATTAAACACTAAACTATAGATTCAAAAACCAAAATCATAAACCCCAAAGCCTTAAACCTAAAAAAAACCTAAATCCTTACCCTAACGCTGTCCATAACACTAACCCTAACCCTAACCCTAAACCCTATACCCAAACCCAAAATACCAGAACCCTAACATTAAACACGAAAGCATAGATATTACAACTCAAATCCTTAACCCCAACCCAAAACCTAAAAACAACCTAAACCCTAACCCTAACTCTAACCCTGACCATAGAATAAACCTTAAACCTCAAGCCCAAAATACCAAAACCAAAAATTAAGCACTAAACCATTGATATTAAACCTCTAATCCTGAACCCTAAACCTAAAAAACCCAAAACCCTAACCCTAACCCTAATACTAAACCATAAACCCAAAACCCTAAGCCCAAAATACCAAAACCCAAACATTAAATACTAAACCATAGATTTTAAACCTCAAATGCTATACCCTGAACCAAAAAACCTAAAAAAAAAATTCTACACCCTAACCCTAATCTAACCATAAACCCTAACCATAAACCCTAAACCCTAAACCCTAAACCCTAAGTCATAAAGAAACCAAAGTCCAAAATACGAAAAACCCTAACATTAAACACAGAACCATAGATTTTAACCCTCAATTCCTAAACCATAAACCCTAGAATATAAAAACACCTAAACATTATCCCTAATCCTAACCCAAATAATAACCCTAACCTTAACCCTAACCCTAAATTAAACCATTATCCAGAAACACCAAGACCAAAATACCAAAACCCAAACATTAAACACTAAACCATAGATTTAAACCAAAAATACTAAACCCCAAAACCTAAAACCTAAAAAAACCCTAAACCCCAACTCTAACTCTAACCCTAACCCTAACTCTAACCCTAACCCTATCCTTAACCCTAACCGTAAACCCTAGACTCTAAACCCAAAGTCCAAATACCAAAACCCTAACATTAAACACTAAACCATAGTCATTACAACTCAAATCCTTAACCTCAAACCCTAAAACCCAAAAAATCAACCTAAACCCTAACCCTAACCCTAACCTTAACCCTAACCCTAACCCTACCATACCCCCTAAACACCAAGACCAAAATACGAAAATCCAAACATTTAATACTAAACCATTGTTATTAAACCTCAAATCCTAAACCCTAAACCCAAAATCCTAAAATAAACAAAACCTTAACCCTAACCCTAACCCTAAACCATAAACCAAAAACCCAAAGCCCAATATACCAAAACCCAAATATTAAATACTAAACTATAGATTTTAAACCTCAAATGTTATACCCTGACCCATAAAACCTAAAGAAAAACCTACACCCACACCCTAAACCCTAAACCTTAAACCCTAAGTCCTAAGAAAACCGAAGTCCAAAATACGAAAACCCAAACATTAAACACTAAACATAGATTTTAACCCTCAAATCCTAAACCACAAACCCTAAAACCTAAAAACACCTAAAAATTATCCCTAAGCCTAACCCAAATGATAACCCTAACCTTAACCCTAACCCTAAATCTAAACCATTAACCCGAAACATCACGCCCAAAATACCAAAACCCAAACATTTAGCACTTAACCATAGATTTTAAATCAAAAATCCTAAACCCCAAAACTTAAAACCCCCCCAAAAAAAGAAACTGTAACATTTCGAAATCCCAAAGTCATGTGGTAGGAATTAAACAGGCTCCTTAAGGTCTAAACCATTGTCCTAGCCAAATTAGGCATAGATGGAGTCGTTCAAGTGTTTTGGAACCAAAACGTTCATAATGTCCGGTAAGTTGGTTCATAAGAGGGCTAGAGTGTCCTTTTAGTTTAACCAAGTTAAAGAGTCAGAATTTAGTAAAAGTTTGTAACAATATGTGTAACAAATAGTGTGGGATGGTTTCATGTTGGAAAAGTCAGGGTAAGACTCTCCGAGGATCGACTAAGGGCCCTCGAGAAGGACCCTTAAGACAGTAAGCCACGACGGACGCCATGACGTGGCCTCACAGGCGCGACGGGGCGTTGAGGCCACCGTCGTGCCAGCCTTAGCTACTGGGAAGAAAGCCTCCACCTGCACAGTCTCTGACCAATGCGACGGACATGCAGGACGGAGGGGGGGGGGCTGTCCGTCACGCCCACGACGGCTCATCGGCGGGGAGGGCCTGTAGTATTTTCATGTATTTAAGTTTTAATTAATTATTTTATTAAGTTTCTTAGGGGTAATTAGGGGGTTAAGGGAAGACTAATTAAGTGACTTAATACCACACTATAAATACCCAACCTTCATTAACCTAATCACAATTCTCCAAACAAAACTCTCTTCCTTCTCTCTACTTTCTCTCTCTATTGGAAGACTCCATTGGAGAACAACTTGGGGAGATCATTGGGGGATGATTTAGCACGAAATGCACCATCAAAACGTCATCAAACCTTAAGGTATGGGATCTAATTCACCTTTGAGACTTCTTTCCTCAAAGGGCTCCTTCAAAGATTTTCCAAAAGTTGTGTTTCATATGGGTTTCATCCAATTTCGAGTTTGTTGTTATGAATTGAGTTGTTTATGTATTCTTTGGGTTATAATGAATATATTATCATGTATTGTAGCTTGATTATGATGAATTGATGTAGTTGGTCTAGATTGTGGGAGATGACCCTAACCCTTAACCCTAGGTATTGGGATTGATATGAATTTGGGTTGGATTGATGTAATTGATCTAATTATTGTTTAAATCATCTTTAATGGTTGTTATTGCATTGATCATGAGTATATTGTAATGAATGGAAGTTCTTCATGCCTATTTCTTGAGTATTGAATATAGGGTAAGAAGATAGACTTTGATATCATGTTATCAAGCTTTGATTTAGTATTTCCTTGTGGTATAATGCTTTCTCTTAAATTAGTTCTTATGTTGACTATTAAATTACATTTTTATGATGACCCAAATTGGGTTGGTATATAGGTTGATGGTAAGGCCCTTATTGTTGAACTATGGAGAAGTATTGGTAAGTCTTGATTATCCTAATCCTTACTTCAAATTGTGAATTATTTGTCATCAAGTGATATGGTTGTGTTGAAGTATACCTTGTTTAAGGTGATAGGTCGGTACGATGATTGAATTGAAATGCTTAGGTTGGTTGTGAGGTTGCCTAGGAGTACATGATATAGGGAAGTTGTTATGTAAAGATGTGCCCTATTGTGATGAGATGTGTAAGGGCTAACTTCACCTATATGAATTGTTAATGAAAGGATTATTTCTCATACAATTCTTATTGTGCTATGATGATAAATATACAAGGGTTTGACCATACTATCTAAACTAATTGAGAAGATTAATAAAGTATTAAAGACTTCTCTAAATAGGGACTTAGCTTAGCACCGAGCGAACTTGACAATTGGAGGTGATGACTTGTCCATAGAAGGAAAGAATCATCCTAAAGTTGCCCATGTGATGTTAACTCCCTTGTTTATGGGACATGTCATTTAAGGGATTCCCATGAGGAGCGGCCCACTTTACCTAATGGTATGAATAGGGATATCTACCTCTTAGTTCTTGAACTATGTTTCCACCATAGGATACTAGCTAGTGGATCCACCTAGATAGCTACGTTTACAATAGGTTCTACTTTGGCCGGTAGACCACCTTCCATCGGTGTAAGGTTTCATGACACCGGATTCCACATTTGCTCATGTGGTCTATGTCGGTTAAGGCAAGGTTTCCCTAAACTAAAATGAATGAATAAGATATAGACTAATCGAAGTAACTTGAAAGGGTTTGGCTATAGCTTAGGTAGGGGTATGGGACTCTACTTAAGCCTTGCACTAGTTGGCCTTGATGGGAGCTTTGAGAGGTCAATATTATGTATGTAAAGTAGTGATGTAATGTAAATGACTTTGTACATTGAATAACATGCTTATGAGAATAAGGTTGTTGCTTTTGATTAAAGAAGAATGTTTTCATGAAATGGAAGAGTATGTTAGGTAAGGTTGATTGCTAATTTGTAGTCTTGATAGGTTACTTGATTAAGTAAGAGTTATGGGAATTTACTTGATCATTGCACTTGTGAGTTTATGAAGGGTATATTTAGTATGTTTTGCTTTACTATGCTTCACTCGTATACATGTTTTATAATGATTTTCTTAAATGTCCCTTTGTAAGTATATTTGATTGGTAATTGTATATGTGGTTCCATACTTAGTACATGTGGAGTACTAACCCCATTTCTTTCCCTTTTCCCAAACATTTTAGGTTTGGGTCGTTGATCTTGCTCCGAATTGCTGGAAAGGAAGACTTGGATCTCTAACCATCCAAGTGGTAGGTCCTCATTCTCCCGAGGGCGTTGCAGACATCTTAGCCTATGTTACTTAGTTACTATAATTTTGTTTTGACTCATTTACTCATTTGAGACGATGTTGTATATGGCCTATATGTGGCTTCTTGTATTGATGTAGGGCTATGCCCAAGATTTATTGTCTTTGATAGATGGTTTATGAGATGAGACGGCTTTTATGACTATTACTTATCTATTTATAAATGTGTGAAATAAAAGTAGAAGACTATGTAATCTTTGTATATGAACAAGTCTATGTACACTTGATATAAATATGACTATGTGTATGTAGAGGTCTTTGTAAACCTCCGAGTAGTTATAGATAAAAAGTTTTAAATTCCTTCATATTTTTAATCGATGAATGCTATGACGAGGCTAAGAGGCTTGTCTTAGTCCTCAAAGAGGACGACGACGCCGGTTACGTCTGGGGGGGTAAACCCGGATGTGACATAAACCCTAACCCTAATCCTAACCCTAACACAAACCCTAACCCTAATCCTATCCTTAACACTAACCCTAAACACTAAACTCTAAACCCAAAGCCCAAAATACCAAAACCTTAACATTAAATACTAAACCATAGTCATTACAACTCAAATCCTTAACCTCAAACCGTAAAAAACCAAAAAATCAACCTCAACCCTAACCCTAACCCTAACATAAACCCTAACCCTAACCCTACCATACCCCCTAAACACCAAGACCAAAATACCAAAACCCAATCATTTAATACTAAACCATTGTTATTAAACCTCAAATCCTAAACCCTAAACCCTAAATCCTAAAAAACCAAAGCCTTAACCCTAACCTTAATCCTAAGCCTAACAATAAACCATAAACCCAAAATACAAAGCCCAAAATACTAAAACCCAAATATTAAATACTAAACCATAGATTTTAAACCTCAAATGCTATACCCAGAACCAAAAAACCTAAAGAAAAACCTACACCCTAACCCTAATCTAACCCTAACCCTAACCCTAAACCCTAAACCCTAAACCCTAAGTCATTAAAAAACCAAAGTCCAAAATATGAAAAGCCTAACATTAAACACAAAACCATAGATTTTAACCCTCATATCCTAAACCACAAACCTTAAAATCTAAAAACACCTAAACATTATCCCTAATCCTAACCCAAATGCTAACCCTAACCTTAACCCTAACCCTAAATCTAAACCATTAACACAAAACCCCAAGCCCAAAATAGCAAAATCCAAACATTAAACTCTAAACCATATATTTTAAACCAAAAATACTAAACCCCAAAATCTAAAACCTAAAAAAACCCTAAACCCCAACTCTAACCCTATCCCTAACACAAACCCTAACCCTAACCCTATCCTTAACCCTAACCATAAACCCTAACTCTAAAACCAAAGCCCAAAATACCAACACCTTAATATTAAACACTAAACCATAGATATTACAACTCAAATCCTTAACCTCAAACCCTAAAACCCAAAAATCAACCTAAACCCTAACCCTAACCCTAACATTAACCCTAACCCTAACCCTACCATACACCCTAAACAACAAGACCAAAATACAAAAACCCAAACATTTAATACTAAACCATTGATATTAAACCTCAAATCCTAAACCCTAAACCTAATAACCTAAAAAACAAAAACCGTAACCGTAACCCTAAACCTAAACCATGAACCCGAAAACCCAAGCCCAAAATACCAAAACCCAAACATTAAAAACTAAACCATAGATTTTAAACCAAAAATCCTAAACCCCAAAACCTAAAACCTAAAAAAAACCTAAACCATAACCCTAATCCTATCCCTAACCCTAACCCTAACCCTAACCCTAACCCTATACCCTAAACCCTAAACCCAAAGCCCAAAATACCAAAACTCTAACCTTAGACTCTAAATCATATATATTTCAACTCAAATCCTTAACCCAAACCCTGAAATATAAAAAACAAACTAAACCCTAACCCTAAACCTAACATTAACCATAACCTTAACCCTACCATAAACCTTAAACCCCATGCCTAAAATACAAAAACATAAATATTAAACACTAAACCATTGATATTAAATTTTTAATCCTAAACCCTAAACCTAAAAAGCCAAAAAAAAAACAAAAACCCTAACCCTTACCCTTACCTTAACCCTAACCCTAACCCGAAACCAAATATTCTAAGCCCAAAATACCAAAACCCAAATATTATTAACTAAACCATAGATTTTATACCTCAAATGCTAAACCCTCAACAATAAAGCCTAAAACAAACCTACATCCTAACCCTAATCCTAACCTTAACCCTAACCCTAAACCATAAACCCTAAACCCTAAGTCCAAAAAAAGTCAAAAATATGGAAACCCAAACATTAAACACTAAACAATAGATTTTAAATATCAAATCCTAAACAGAAAACCCAAAAACCTAAAAAAAAAACATAAACCCTAACACTAACCCTAAACTTAACCCTAACCCTAACGCTAAACCATTTACCCAAAATGACAAGCCCAAAATACAAAAAACAAAATATTAAACACTAAACTATAGATTCAAAAACCAATAATCCTAAACCTAAAAAACCCCTAAACCCTTACCCTAACCCTGTCCATAACCCTAACCCTAACCCTAACCCTAAACCCTACACCCAAAGCCCAAAATACCAAAACCCTAACATTAAACATGAAAGCATAGATATTACAACTCAAATCCTTAACCCCAACCCAAAACCTAAAAAACAACCTAAACCCTAACCCTGACCATATAATAAACCTTAAACCTCAAGCAAAAAATACCAAAACCAAAAATTAAGCACTAAACCATTGATATTAAACCTCTAATCCTGAGCCCTAAACCTAAAAAACCCAAAACCCTAACCCTAACCTTAACCCTAACCCTAACCCTAATACTAAACCATAAACCCAAAACCCTAAGCCCAAAATACCAAAACCCAAATATTAAATACTAAACCATAGATTTTAAACCTCAAATCCTATACCCAGAACCTAAAAACCTAAAAAACATTCTACACCCTAACCCTAATCTAACTCTAACGCTAACCCTAAACCCTAAACCCTAAACCCTAAGTCATAAAGAAACCAAAGTCCAAAGTACGAAAAACCCTAACATTAAACACAAAACCATAGATTTTAACCCTCAAATTCTAAACCATAAACCCTAGAATATAAAAACACCTAAACATTATCACTAATCCTAACCCAAATGGTAACCCTAACCTTAACCCTAACCCTAAATCTAAACCATTAACCCGAAACACCAAGACCAAAATACCAAAACCCAAACATTAAGCACTAAACCATAGATTTTAAACCAAAAATACTAAACCCCAAAACCTAAAACCTAAAAAAACCCTAAACCCCAACTCTAACTCTAACCCTAACCCTAACCCTAACCCTAACCCTATCCTTAACCCTAACCATAAACCCTAGACTCTAAACCCAAAGCCCAAAATACCAAAACCTTAACATTAAACACTAAACCATAGTCATTACAACTCAAATCCTTAACCTCAAACCCTAAAACCCAAAAAATCAACCTAAACCCTAACCCTAACCCTAACATTCACCCTAACCCTAACCCTACCATACCCCCTAAACACCAAGACCAAAATACCAAAACCCAAACATTTAATACTAAACCATTGTTATTAAACCTCAAATCCTAAACCCTAAACCCAAAGTCCTAAAAAAAAAAACCTTAACCCTAACCTTAACCCTAAACCCTAAACCCAAAACTCAAAGCCCAAAATACCAAAACCCAAATATTAAATATTAAACCATAGATTTTAAACCTCAAATTCTATACCCTGAACCATAAAACCTAAAGAAAAACCTACACCCTAACCCTAAACCCTAAACCTTAAACCCTAACTCCTAAGAAAACCGAAGTCCATAATACGAAAACCCAAACATTACACACTAAACCATAGATTTTAACCCTCAAATCCTAAACCACAAACCCTAAAACCTAAAAACACCTAAAAATTATCCCTAATCCTAACCCAAATGATAGCACTAACCTTAACCCTAACCCTAAATCTAAACCATTAACCCGAAACATCAAGCCCAAAATACCAAAACCCTAACATTTAACACTAAACCATGCATTTTAAACCAAAAATCCAAAACCCCAAAACCTAAAACCTAAAAAAATAAAAATAAACCCTAACCCTAATCCTATCCTTAACACTAACCGTAAACACTAGACTCTAAACCCAAAGCCCAAAATACCAAAAACTTAATATAAAATACTAAAGCATAGTCATTACAACTCAAATCCTTAACCTCAAACCCTAAAAACCCAAAAAATCAACCTCAACCCTAACCCTAACCCTAACATAAACCCTAACCCTAACCCTACCATACCCCCTAAACACCAAGACCAAAATACCAAAACCTAAACATTTAATACTAAACCATTGTTATTAAACCTCAAATCCTAAACCCTAAACCCAAAATACTAAAAAACCAAAGCCTTAACCCTAACCTTAACCCTGACCCTAACCATAAACCATAAACCCAAAACCCAAAGCCCAAAATACCAAAACCCAAATATGAAATACTAAACCATAGATTTTAAACCTCAAATGCTATACCCAGAACCAAAAAACCTAAAGAAAAACCTACACCCTAACCCTAATCTAACCCTAACCCTAACCCTAAACCCTAAACCCTAAACCCTAAGTCATAAAAAAACCAAAGTCCAAAATACGAAAAGCCTAACATTAAACACAAAACCATAGATTTTAACCCTCATATCCTAAACCACAAACCTTAAAATCTAAAAACTCCTAAACATTATCCCTAATCCTAACCCAAATGCTAACCCTAACCTTAACCCTAACCCTAAATCTAAACCATTAACCCAAAACACCAAGCCCAAAATACCAAAATCCAAACATTAAACACTAAACCATATATTTTAAACCAAAAATACTAAACCCCAAAACCTAAAACCTAAAAAAACCCTGAACCCCAACTCTAACCCTAACCCTAACACAAACCCTAATCCTAACCCTATCCTTAACCCTAACCATAAACCCTAACTCTAAAATCAAAGCCCAAAATACAAACACCTTAATATTAAACATTAAACCATAAATATTACAACTCAAATCCTTAACCTCAAACCATAAAACCCAAAAATCAACCTAAACACTAACCCTAACCCTAACCCTACCATAAACCCTAAACAACAAGACCAAAATACAAAAATCCAAACATTTAATACTAAACCATTGATATTAAACCTCAAATCCTAAACCCTAAACCTAAAAACCTAATAAACAAAAACCTTAACCCTAACCCTAAACCTAAACCATGAACCTGAAACCCCAAGCTCAAAATACCAAAACCCAAACATTAAAAACTAAACCATAGATTTTAAAACAAAAATCGTAAACCAAAAAACCTAAAACCTAAAAAAAAACTAAACCATAACCCTAATCCTATCCCTAACACGAACCCTAACCCTAACCCTAATCCTATACCCTAAACCCTAAACTCAAAGCCCAAAATACCAAAACTCTAACATTAAACGCTAAATCATAGATATTTCAACTAAAATCATTAACCCAAACCCTGAAATATAAAAAACAAACTAAATCCTAACCCTAAACCTAACATTAACCATAACCTTAACCCTACCATAAACCTTAAACCCCATGCCCAAAATACAAAAAACATAAATATTAAACACTAAACCATTGATATTAAATTTTTAATCCTAAACCCTAAACCTAAAAAGCTAAAAAAAAAAACAAACTAACCCTTACCCTTACCTTAACCCTAACCCTAACCCTAAACCAAAAATTCTATTCCCAAAATACCAAAACCCAAACATTAAATACTAAACCATAGATTTTAAACCTCAAATGCTAAACCCTCAACGATAAAGCCTAAAACAAACCTACATCCTAACCCTAATCCTAACCTTAACCCTAACCCTAAACCATAAACCCTAAACCCTAAGTCCAAAAAAAGTCCAAAATATGGAAGCCCAAACATTAAACACTAAACAATAGATTTTAAATATCAAATCCTAAACGAAAAACACTAAAACCTAAAAAAACAAAACCTAAACCCTAACCGTAACCCTAACCCTAAACTTAACCCTAACCCTAACGCTAAACCATTAACCCAAAACGACAAGCCCAAAATACAAAAACCAAAATATTAAACACTAAACTATAGCTTCAAAAACAAATAATCCTAAACCCCAAAACCTTAAACCTAAAAAAACCCTAAACCCTTACCCTAACCCTTTCCCTAACAGTAACCCTAACCCTAATCCTAAACCCTATACCCAAAGCCTAAAATACCAAAACCCTAACATTAAACACTAAAGCATAGATATTACAACTCAAATCCTTAACCCTAACCCAAAAACTAAAAAACAACCTAAACCCTAACCCTAACCCTGACCATAGAATAAACCTTAAACCTCAAGCCCAAAATACCAAAACCAAAAATTAAGCACTAAATCATTGATATCAAACCTCTAATCCTGAACCCTTAACCTAAAAAACCCAAAACCCTAACCCTAACCCTAACCCTAACCCTAAACTATAAACCTGAAAACCTAAGCCCAAAATACCAAAACCTAAACATTAAATACTAAACCATAGATTTTAAACCTTAATGTTAAACCCCGAAGCATAAAAACCCCTAATCCTAACTCTAACCCTAATCCTAAACCCTAAATCCCAAACTCTAAGTCCAAAAAAAGTCCAAAACAAAAAACTAAGTCCAAAATACGAAAAACTAAACATTAAAAACTAAAACATAGATTTTGAACTTCAAATCCTAAACCTCAAACCCTAAAACCAAACAAAAAAAAAAATACCTAACCCTAACACAAAATCTAACTCTAACCCTAACCTTAACCCTAACCCTAAACCATTAACTCAAAATCCCAAGCCCAAAATACAAAAACCAAAACATCAAACACTAAACAGTAGATTTTAAACCAAAAATCCTAATTCCCATAACCTAAAACCTAAAAAACCCTAAGCCCTAATCCTAATCATATCCCTAACACGAACCCTAACTCTAACCTTATCCTTAATCCTAAACCCAAAAGCCAAAACCCTAAACCCAATGCCCAAAACATGAAAATCCTAACATTAAACACTAAACCATAGATATTACAACTCCAATCCTTAACCCCAAACCCTAAAACGTAAAAGCAACTTAAACCTTAACCTTAACCCTAACCCTACCATAAACCCTAAACCCCATGCCAAAAATACCAAAACAAAAACATTAAACAATAAATCATTGATATTAAACATGAAATCGTAAACCCTAAGACCAAAAACCTAAAAAATACAAAATCCTAATCCTAACCCTAACCTTAATCCTAACCCTAATCCTAAGCCATAAACTCAAAACCCTAAGCCCAAAATACCAAAACACAAACATTAAATACTAAACCATAGATTTTAAACCTAAAATGCTAAACCATGAACAAAAAAACCTAAAAAACAATCTACACCCTAACCCTAATCTAACCCAAACCCTAACCCTAAACCCTAAGTCCTAAGAAAACCTTAGTCCAAAATACGAAAACCCAAACATTAAACACTAAACCATAGATTTTAACCCTTAAATCCTTAACCACAAACCCTAAAACCAAAAAACACCTAAAAATTATCCCTAATCCTAATCCAAATGATAACCCTAACCTTAACCCTAACCCTAAATCTAAACCATTAACCCGAAACATAAGCCCAAAAAACCAAAACCCAAACATTTAACACTAAACCATAGATTTTAACCCAAAAATCCTAAACCCCAACACCTAAAACCTATAAAAAAAAACTAAACCCTAACCCTAACCCTATCACTAACACAAACGCTAACCCTAATCCTATCCTTAACCCTAACCCTAAACCCTAGACTCTAAACCCAAAGCCCAAAATACCAAAACCTTAACATTAAACACTAAAACATAGTCATTACAACTCAAATCCATAACCTTAAACCTTAAAACCCAAAAAATCAACCTAAACCCTAACCCTAACCCTAACATTAACCCTAACTCTAACCCTACCATACCTCCTAAACACCAAGACCAAAATACCAAAACCCAAACATTTAATATTGTTATTAAATCTCAAATCCTAAACCCTAAACCCAAAATCCTAAATAAAACAAAACCTTAACCCTAACCTTAACCCTAACCCTAACTGTAAACCATAAAACCAAAACCCAAAGCCCAAAATACAAAAACCCAAATATTAAATACTAAACCATAGATTTTAAACCTCAAATGCTATACCCTTAACCAAAAAAAACTAAAGAAAAACCTACACCCTAACCCTAAACCCTAAACCTTAAACCCTAAGTCCTATGAAAACCGAAGTCCAAAATACGAAAACCTACACATTAAACACTAAACCATAGATTTTAGCCCTCAAATCCTAAACCACAAACCCTAAAACCTAAAAACACCTAAAAATTATCCCTAATCCTAAACCAAATGATAACCCTAACCTTAACCCTAACCCTAAATCTAAACCATTAACCCAAAACATCAATTCCAAAATACCAAAACCCATACATTTAACACTAAACCATGCATTTTAAATCAAAAATCCTAAACCCCAAAACCTAAAACCTAAAAAAAAAAAAAAACTAACCCTAACCCTAACCCTAACCCTAATCCTATCCTTAACCCTAACCCTAAACCCTAGACTCTAAACCCAAAGACCAAAATACCAAAACCTTAACATTAAACACTAAACTATAGTCATTACAACTCAAATCCTTAACCTCAAACCCTAAAATCCAAAAAACCAACCTAAACCCTAACCCTAACCCTAACATTAACCCTAACCCTAACCCTACCATACCCCCTAAACACCAAGACCAAAATACCAAAACCCAAAAATTTAATACTAAACCATTGTTATTAAACCTCAAATCCTAAACCCTAAACCCAAAATCCTAAAAAAACCAAAACCTTAACCCTAACCCTTACCCTAAACCATAAGCCCAAAATACCCAAAACCAAATATTAAATACTAAACCATAGATTTTAAACCTAAAATGCTATACCCTGAACCAAAAAAAACTAAAGAAAAACCTACACCCTAACCCTAACCTTAACCTAACCCTAATCCTAAACCCTAAACCCTAAACCCTAAGTCATAAAAAAACCAAAGTCCAAAATACGAAAAGCCAAACATTAAACACAAAACCATAGATTTTAACCCTCATATCCTAAACCACAAACCCTAAAATCTAAAAACACCAAAACATTATCCCTAATCCTAACCCAAATGCTAACCCTAACCTTAACCCTAACCATAAATCTAAACCATTAACCCGAAACACACAGCCCAAAATACAAAAATCAAAACATTAAACACTAAACCATATATTTTAAACCAAAAATACTAAACCCCAAAACCTAAAACCTAAAAAAACCCTAAACCCCAACTCTAACCCTAACCCTAACCTTAACTCTAACCCTAACCCTATCCTTAACCCTAACCATAAACCCTAACTCTAAAACCAAAGCCCAAAATACCAAAACCTTAATATTAAACACAAAACCATAGATATTACAACTCAAATCCTTAACCGCAAACCCTAAAACCCAAAAATCAACCTAAACCCTAATCCTAACCCTAACATTAACCTTAACCCTAACCCTACCATAAACCCTAAACACCAAGACCAAAATACCAAAACCCAAACATTTAATACTAAACCATTGATATTAAGCCTCAAATCCTAAACCCTAAACCTAAAAACCAAACAAAACCAAAACCTTAACCCTATCCCTAAACCTAAACCATGAACCCGAAACCCCAACCCCAAAATACCCAAACCCAAACATAAAACACTAAACCATAGATTTTAAACAAAAAATCCTAAACCCCAAAACCTAAACCCTAAAAAAACCTAAACCCTAACCCTTATCATATCCCTAACACGAACCCTAACCCTTACCCTATCCTTAACCCTAAACCCTAAACTCAAAACCCTAAATCCAAAGTCCAAAACACCAAAACCCTAACATTAAACACTAAAACATATAATTTACAACTTAATTCCTTAACCCTAAACCTTGAAACCTAAAAAGCAACCTTAACCCTAACCCTAACCCTAACCCTACCAAAAACCCAAAAACCATGCCCAAAATACCAAAAACCCAAACATTAAACACTAAATAATTGATATTAAACATCAAATCCTAAACTCTAAGCCCAAAAACCTAAAAAAAAAAACCATAACCCTAACCCTAACCCTAACCTTAATTCTAACCATAATCCTAACAATAACCAGAAATTCTAAGCCAAAAATACAAAAACCCAAACATGAAATACTAATCCATAGATTTTAAACCTCAAATACTAAACCCTGAACATTTAAACCTAAAAAAACCCTACACCCTAACCCTAATCCTAACCCTAACCCTAAACCTAAACCCTAAACCCTAAACCATAAGTCCAAAAAAAAGTCCAAAATTTGAAAGCCCAAACATTAAACACTAAACCATAAATTTTAAGCCTCAAATCCTAAAACCTACAAAAACCTAATCATTAACTAACCCTAAACCAAACGCTAACCCTAACCTTAACACTAACCATAAATCTAAACCATTAACCCAACACACCAAGCCCAAAATACCAAAACCCAAACATTAAACACTAAACCGTAAATTTTAAACCACAAATCATAAACTATAAACCCTAAAACCAAAAAAAAAATCCAAACCCTAACCCTTACCCAAACTCAAACCCTAACCTTAACCCTAACCCTAAACCTAAACCACTAACCCAAAACCTCAAGCCCAAAATACCAAAACCCAAACATTAAACACTAAACTATAGATTTTAAACCAAAAGTCCTAAACCCCAAAACCTAAAAGCTAAAAAAAACCTAAACCCTAACTCTAACCATATCCCTAACATGAACCCTAACCCTAACCTTATCCTTAACCCTAACTCTAAACCCTAAACCTAAAGCCCAAAGTACCAAAACCCTAACATTAAACACTAAACCATAGATATTACAACTCAAATCCTTAACCCCAAATCTTAAAACCTAAAAAACAACCTAATCCCTAACCCTAACCCTACCATAAACCCTAAACACCAAGACAAAAATCCCAAACCCAAACATTAACGACTAAATCATTGATATTAAACCTCGTATCCTAAACCCTAAACCCAAAAACCTAAAATATATCAAAGACGCAGACCAACTCCTTTTTTTTTATTTCTCTTCTGTAAGAACTCACACCCTATCGACACCATGACTAGTCCTTCTGCTTCATATCGCAATGTTTTGAGCAATATTGCTTGTAATCGGTTGCAAAAAGGAGCTAATGGAATGGCAGGTTAATCCTCCTGCTGGATTTAAACATAAAGTTACTGATAATCTTCAAAGATGCATCATTGAAGTGAATGACGCACAAGGAACTTTGTATGCTAATGAGATGTATCAGGTTGAGGTTGATTTTCCTGAGCATTATCCTATGGAAGCCCCTCAAGTTGTTTTTATCCATCCAGCTCCATTGCATCCTCACATTTATAGAAATGGACATATTTGTTTAGATATCCTGTATGATTCATGGTCCCCTATCATGACTATAAGTTCCATCTGCATCATCATTCTCTCAATGTTGCCTAGCTCAACTGTGAAGCAATGTCCTGCGGACAATGATCGCTATGGGAAGAACTGCAAAAATGGCAGGTCTCCCAAGGAGACGAGATAGTGGTTCCATGACGATAAAGGGTAGTAATATTAGCTATGCATGGTTGCAACAGTAGTGACTCCAACTCCCATGCCAACTGAAAAGTTCTCTTTTCCCTCCCAAAAAGCAAAGAGAATTTGGTTTATAAAACAAATAGTAATAAAACAACAACAGATATTCTGAATTTGCCAGTTTGCATTGTATGCTGAGAAAAATTTTAAAGCTACTGCTATAAAGCAACCTTTACTTGTATAACAGTAATAGTGCTTCTGGTTGAATGTGATACAGAAGCATAGGTTGGAAAATTGTGTTTTATGCTATAATAGTTGTGGCCTTAAAACCCAGCCCTTTACCCTCCAACTTAGCGTGCGATGTACCTATGTATCTAAATTTGCATTGCTTGATTAAAAGTTGGAGTTAAAAGTTCTAGTAAACAAAAAATAAAAAAAAATCAAAACCCTAACGCTAAACTTAACCCAAACCTTAACCCTAAACCATAAACCCAAAACCTTAAGCCCAAAATACCAAAACCCAAACATTAAATACTAAAACATAGATTTTGAACATTAAATGCTCAACCCTCAACCATAAAACCTAAAAAAAAACTACACCCTAACCCTAATCCTAACCCTAACCCTAACCCTAAACAAAAACCATGAACCTAAAACCCCAAGCCCAAAATACCAAAACCCAAACATTAAAAACTATACAATAGATTTTAAATCAAAAATCCTAAACCCCAAAACCTAAAACCTAAAAAGAACTAAACCATAACCCTAATCCTATCCCTAACACGAACTCTAACCCTAACCCTAACCCTAAACCCTAAACCTTAAACCCAAAGCCCAAAATACCAAAACTCTGACATTAAACGCAAAACCATAGATATTACAACTCAAATCTTTAACCCAAACACTAAAATATAAAATTTAAACTAAACCCTAACCCTAACCCTAACCCTAACATTACCCATAACCTTAACCCTACCATAAACCCTAAACCCCATGCCCAAAATACAGAAACATAAACATTAAACACTAAACCAATTATATTAAACCTCTAATCCTAAACCCTAAAGCTAAAACCTAAAAAAAAACAAAAACCCTAACCCATACCCTACCTTAACCCTAACCCTAAACCTAATCCAAAAATTCTAAGCCCAAAATACCACAACCCAATCATTAAATACTAAACCATAGATTTTAATCATCAAATGCTAAACCCTCAACCATAAAGCCTAAAACAAACCTACATCCTAACCCTAATCCTAACTCTAAACCCTAAACCCTAAACCCTAAACCCTAAGTCCAAAAAAAGTCCAAAATATGGAATCCCAAACATTAAACACTAAAAACAGATTTTAAATATCAAATCCTAAAAAAAACTAAAACCTAAAAAAAAACTAAACCCTAACCCTAAACTTAACCCTAACCCTAATGCTAAACCATTAACCCAAAACGCCAAGCCCAAAATACCAAAAACCAAATATTAAACACTAAACCATATTTTCAAAAACCAATAATCCTAAACCCCAAAACCTTAAACATAAAAAAAGCCTAAACCTTTACCCTAACCCTGTCCCTAACACGAACTCTAACCCTAACCCTAAACCCTATACCCAAAGCCCAAAATACCAAAACCCTAACATTAAACACTAAAGCATAGATATTACAACTATAACCCCAACCCAAAAGCTAAAAAACAACCTAAATCTTAACCCTAACCCTAACCCTGACCCTAGGATAAACCTTAAACATCAAGCCCAAAATACCAAAACCAAAAATTAAGCACTAAACCATTGATATTAAACCTCTAATCCTGAACCCTAAACCTAAAAAACCCAAAACCCTAACCCTAACCTTAACCCTAACCCTAACCCTAATCCTAATCCATAAACCTGAAAACCTAAGCCCAAAATACAAAAACACAAACATTAAATACTAAACCATAGATTTTAAACCTCAAATGCTATACTCTGAAGCATAAAACCTAAAATAAAACATCCACCCTAACCCTAATCCTAACTCTAACCCTAAACCCTAAACCCTAAGTAAAAAAAAGTCCAAAATATGGAATCCCAAACATTACACACTAAAAAACAGATTTTAAATATCAAATCCTAAAAAAAACTAAAACCTAAAAAAAAACTAAACCCTAACCCTAATGCTAAACCATTAACCCAAAATGCCAAGCCCAAAATACCAAAACCCAAATATTAAACACTAAACCATATTTTCAAAAACCAATAATCCTAAACCCCAAAACCTTAAACCTAAAAAAAGACCTAAACCTTTACCCTAACCCTGTCCCTAACACAAACTCTAACCCTAACCCTAAACCCTATACCCAAAGCCCAAAATACCAAAACCCTAACATTAAACACTAAAGCATAGATATTACAACTATAACCCCAACCCAAAAGCTAAAAAACAACCTAAATCCTAACCTTACCCTAACCCTGACCATAGGATAAACCTTAAACCTCAAGCCCAAAATACCAAAACCAAAAATTAAGCACTAAACCATTGATATTAAACCTCTAATCCTGAACCCTAAACCTAAAAAACCCAAAACCCTAACCCTACCTTAACCCTAACCCTAACCCTAATACTAAACCATAAACCTTAAAACATAAGCCCAAAATACCAAAACACAAACATTAAATACTAAACCATAGATTTTAAACCTCAAATGCTAAACTCTGAAGCATAAAACCTAAAATAAAACATCCACCCTAACCCTAATCCTAACTCTAACCCTAACCCTAAACCCTAAATCCCAAACTCTAAGTAAAAAAAAAAGTTCAAAAAAAACCTATGTCCAAAATACGAAAATCCAAACATTAAACATTAAACCATACATTTTGAACCTCAAACCCTAAAACCAAAAACAAAACAAATACCTAACCCTAACACAAAATCTAACCCTAACCTTAACCCTAACCCTAACCCTATACCATTAACCCAATACCCCAAGCCCAAAATACCAAAACCAAAACATCAAACACTAAACCATAGATTTTAAACCAAAAATCCTTTTTCCCAAAACCTAAAACCTAAAAAGCCCTAAACCCTAATCCTAATCATATCCATAACACGAACCGTAACCCTAACCTTATCCTTCATACTAAACCCAAAAGCCAAAACCCTAAACCCAATGCCCAAAATACGAAAACCTTAACATTAAACACTAAACCATAGATATTACAACTCAAATTCTTAACCCTAAACCCTAAAACATAAAAACAACCTAAACCTTAACCCTGACCCGTACCCTAACATAAACGCTAAACCCCATACCAAAAATACCAAAACAAAAATGTTAAACACTATATTATTGATATTAAACATGAAATCCTAAAATCTAAGCCCAAAAACCTAAAAAATCACAAAACTCTAACCCTAACCCTAACCTTAATACTAACACTAAGATTAAACCATAAACTCAAAACCCTAAGCCCAAAATAACAAAACCCAAACATTAAATACTAAACCATAGATTTTAAACCTCAAATGTTAAACCCTTAACCAAAAAAAAAAACTAAAAAAAAACCTACACTCTAACCCTAATCTAACCCTAACCCTAAACCCTAAACCTTAAACCCTAAGTCCTAAGAAAACCGAAGTCCAAAATACGAAAACCCAAACATTAAACACTAAACTATACATTTTAACCCTCAAATCCTAAACCACAAACCATAAAACCTATAAACAACTAAACATTATCCCTAATAGTAACCCAAATGCTAACCCTAACCTTAACCCTAACCCTAAATCTAAAACATTAACTCGAAATAGCAAGCCCAAAATACTAAAACCCAAACATTAAACACTAAACCATAGATTATAAACTAAAAATCCTAAACCCCAAAACCTAAAACCTAAAAAAAAAAGCTAACCCTAACCCGAACACTAACCCTAATCCTATCCTTAACCCTAACCATAAACCCTAAACTCTAAACCCAAAGCTCAAAATACCAAAACCTTAACATTAAACACTAAACCATAGTCATTACAACTCAAATCCTTAACCTCAAACCCTAAAACCCAAAAATCAACCTAAACCCTAACCCTAACCCTAACCCTACCAAACCCCCTAAACACCAAGACCAAAATACCAAAACCCAAAAATTTAATACTAAACGTTATTAAACCTCAAATCCTAAACCCTAAACCCAAAATCCTAAAAAACCAAAACCTTAACCCTAACCTTAACCCTAACCCTAACCATAAACCATAAACCTAAAACCCAAAGCCCAAAATACAAAAACCCAAACATCAAATACTAAATCATAAATTGTAAACCTCAAATGCTAAACCCTGAACCATAAAAATGAAAAAACAACCTACACCCTAACCTTAATCCTAACTTTGATCCTAAATCCTAAACCCTATACCCTAAGTCCAAAATACAAAAACCCATACATTAAAAACTAAAGTAGAGATTTTAAACCTCAAAATCCTAAAACCTAAAAAAACCTAAACCCTAACCCTAACCGTAAACTATTAACCCGAAACCCCAAACAAAAAATACCAAAACCCAAACATTAAAAACTAAACCTTAGATTTTAAACCAAAAATCCTAAACCCAAAAACCTAAAACCTAAAAAAACCTTAGCCCTAACCCTAACACAACTCTAACCCTAACCTGATCCATAACCCTAACCCTAAACCCTAAACCAAAAACCCAAAGCCCAAAATACCAAAACCCTAACATTAAAAACTAAATCATAGATATTAAAATTCAATTAATTAACCCCAAACCCTAAAACCTAAAAAATAACCTAAACCCTAACATTAACGCTAATATTAACCATAACCCAAACCTGTCACGACCCAAAATCGAGCCGCGAGTGGCACCCACACTTATCCTACTATGTGAGCGAACCAACCAATCTAAAACCCCAACATATTGAACAAAATACAAAGCGGAAGACTTAAAACTCATTATCCCAAAAATCTGGAAGTCATCATCACAAGAACATCTATCCTCAAGTTACTAATCTAAAAGTATCTAAGAAGCTAAAACAAATAAAAGGCTAGTCCATGCCGGAAGTTCAAGGCATCAAGACATTGAAGGGAAGATCCAGTCCAAGCTAGAAGCATTAGCTCACCCTGAAATCCGGTGTAGTGAAGACTGGCTAGAATTGCTGCTGAGTTGAAGACGACGGTACGTTTGCTGCATTCCCCAAATAACAAAGAAAGAAACAAAAAGTAGGGGGTCAGTACAAAACACAAGTACTGAGTAGGTATCATCGGCCAACTCAAAATAGAAAACAGTATATATCAGTTCATATCATAAATCAACTACAATACTCAACATGTAGCAACAAGTACTATAATCATCAATAAGTACTACCAAGTTCATCCATGGGGACTCAAGCCTCAATACCACACTCATTTGGGAAATTAGGTTCATTACATTGAGTATATAAACATCTCTCAAGATTCATTATCTTTCTTCCTCTTGTGTCGGTACGTGACACTCCGATCCCCTAATTCTACGTGTCGGTTCGTGACACCCGATCCC
>JABWTJ010000662.1:405790-479885 GCA_016801875.1 Solanum sitiens | reverse complement strand
CTAATACTATGTGTCGGAACGTGACACTCCGATCCCCTAATTCTACGTGTCGGTTCGTGACACCCGATCCCCTAATACTATGTGTCGGCACGTGACACTCCGATCCCCTACTTCTACGTGTCGGAACGTGACACTCCGATCCACTAACATCATTCTATCAATTCATCAAGCCTTCTTTTATACAAGGCATCATCAAATCTCATTACTTTAGTTCATCAAGCCTTCTTTTATACAAGGCATCATCAATAACAAGGTGAATTAGGGTTCTTCAAGATTTTGGATTCAAAAGCTTCATTATGCTTATTTTATCACAATCACCTAATCACATTCATGCAAGCATACAATTAAGCATATAGAAGGGTTTACAATACTACCAATACATATCATTCACTATTAAGAGTTTACTACGAATAGTATCAAAACCATAACCTACCTTCACCAAGAATTCTTGATCAAGCAAGCAATCTCTCAAAGCTTTTTGTTTCCTCTTTGTTTGTCTCTCTCTATCGATCGTTCCTCTCTTCTCCTTATTCTCTCTATTTTTCTTCTTCCAAAACTCTCTCTCTTTTCCCTAATTAGCATATAATTAGGTATAAAAGATGAGGAAATAACCCACTAATTAACTCAAGGTTATCTCCTTCACACCCCCAAGAATTTGAGTTATTAACATTAACCCACGAAATTTATAATTCTAGCACGAATAGTCCAAAACTCCCTTTTTAAAACTTACCCAGAAATTTGACCAGACTGGGATACGCAACCTGTGACTGGTCGTCGTGCCTACGACGGTCCGTCCTGCACTTCCGTCAAGACGGACAGAGAATTGCTCTCAGTACCCAATTCTCAAGAGTTGAAGTGTTTTGAAACGGAACCTCACAACGGTCCGTCATGTCTGTGACGGTCCGTCCTGCATGTCCATCACAGACTTCAGAGAATTGCTCTCAGTACCCAATTCTCAAGAGTTGAAGTGTTTTGAAACGGAACCTCACAACGGTCCGTCAAGTCTGTGACGGTCCGTCCTGCAGGTCCGTCACAGAGTTCAGAGAGTCGATTTCAGCACTCAAATATAAGAATTCCAAGTGTTTGGAACGAGACACCCTCGACGGTCCGTCGTGCCCATGACGGTCCGTCGTTGGATACGTCGTCTCAGACAGTTTTCCAGAAATAAAATCTGCTGCTCAAAACGACTAAGCAGGTCGTTACACAGATATACAGGGTTTTCCATCCCTAATAAAATGGATGAGATGGGTGTGCATTCCTCACTGAATGTTAATAAATCCACTGTATTGGATAAAGATACAGCTAGTCCGGTTCAAACGGTAGCCGATAAAGACTTATCAAATCCGTTTACGGCTGTGACTTTGCCAAAAAGTGAAAATGAAGGAAGTTCATCCTCTTCCCAGAATAGACGAAGACTACCACTCTCTTTCACCCAGACACTGAGACAGAAAGCTAAAAAAACTCAGAAAACTAAAGACATAGAATTTCTCATTACCCAGATGGTAGAAAAATTACTCAAACAAAAACAAAAACAAGATAAACATATAATTAAAGACCCAAACCCAATTCCAAGCCAGAGAAGTAGCCCAGATAACTCAGAAGATTTCTTAGAGACAATGCAATTTTCCCAAAATCCCAATGATGACGACTCTGGGATGAGTTTTGATTCTATAGCTTTGCATAATTTAGACACTAATATATATATATGTATATAATAGTGTCTTCTGAAGACAAAATTTAGTAATAAAGAGGGATCCCTCTTTAGTCAATTTGTGAGTCCCACTTTACTCACTATCACACATCTGTGGAAAAACTATTGGGACGCGTCTAGATAAAATAAAGAGACAAGACAGATACCGGACCACAAGGACAATAACGCAAAAGAAGGAACATTATTTCATGTGACAATGGGGCCCAGAAGCGCACCCAGCTGAGATGATAAGATTCTCTTTCCATTTGAAATCCAAAGTTTGAAGTCCGAAGATCTCTATAAAAGCAGACATTATCAGTTGAGGAAGATAAGGAAGAAACTCGAAGAAAAAATCACCCAAAGTATATACAACCCTTCTCAACAATAATCCCTAACATAAAATAAATAAATATATAAAGGTCTTCTGTAAATTAAAGATTGTACTAAGTTTGAAGAAGTTATATTTCTGTGAGTTTTCGGGTTTGCCATAAGGGAAACTTCACTCCGTTCTCAATAATGTAAGTTTTCATATTTAAGATCTAGTAACTTCCCAAATATGTAAATTATGTTTAAAATTTTGTTATTAATCATATTTTGATATGTAAAAACTGTTTGATAGTTTCTTTTACCATGAATCTATGTTACTTAGTATATGGTTAGTCTCTTAGCCTCTTAAAATCATCGATACATTAACCTGTAAATTTATAGGACTCTGATAGCTCATGTTGAAAGTTCTTGTGATAGAACTATGAATGACCATATCCGGGGTGTGGTTAAAGAAGACTGCAATTAAGAACAAAAGCTAAGAGAAAGAGATGAACAGTAATAATAGATTCATGAATGAACATAGTCCATTAAAAAAAAGTAAAGAATACTAGAAACTTATGCTGATAACTACATAAAGAACAAGAGAGTGAAGGAGTACTGAGTAGGATTTCACAACAAGAATTTTTACCGAATTTTAAAAAATTTGAACATTTTAACTTTATTGAAATAAACGTTATTAAAATAATCCCCCTCAACTATTCCATCTAGGTACCTTAGAGTTACGATTATCTTTAACTCATTTATATAAATCTTCGTTAAAAACACTCCAGATAGCAGTTAGACAAGAAAAAAGTCAAATAAGCTTAGAGATATACCACATAAATAGAGAAATTAGAGAAACAATAGCATGGATAAAATATATTAAAATAGGAATACAAACTAAAGGATATGAACAAATGCAAAGTGGAAAAAACTTACAAATGTGCATAGGATTTCTAGGAAAAATGACAAACAACAGTAATACTAGACTTAAATTACAGATAAATGATGTAGTAGAAGTAATGGGTAATAAAGAAATAAAACTAATAAAACCTATAAAGATAAACACTGAAGAATACGCGGGATTAGAATGGAAATTAAATGATTTCAAAAAGAAAGAAATTTTAACTCCTGATACTCATCTAATGTACACAAATTCTAAAGGAGAACCCTCGATTAGATTCACAGATTATAACTATGAAACTCAAAGAGATATAGAGGAAGAGAGCGTCATAGAAGAAATACAGTTAAAAGGAATGAACATGGAAGTAATACTAGAAGAAGAATTTGCAGTGGACTTAGCTAGAGAATAAGCAAAACAAATAAGCTACAACAACATAAATAAATTGTTTAAGTGTAAAAGAGGTAAACTAGGAGATCTAGATTTAGACGAAGTAACATCTCATTTTAAAATATGTAAATCTAGGACAGATAATAGAGGTTATAGATTAGAAATAATACTACAAGAAAAACTAGAAAAAGCTCATAACATAATAATGGAACTACAAGAAAGTGATAGCGAGACACTGAGTTAGAATCTATACTTAGCCAGAAAGAATTAATGGAGTCAGCAAGCTCTAGCAGCCCCAAGCTCTAGCAGCCCATTCTAAAGAACAACAGAACAAGGATACACTGCAGATAATAGTACTGAAAATATACCACGTAGAAGAGTGTATAGACAAGGTGATGTTCCCCCAACAAACTTAAAACCAATAGGAAAAAGAATGCCTATAGAAGAACCAATAATACTACAAGAAGGAGGAAGTAAAGGAAAAATCTTAAACATAGCAGCACATGATCCACAAAGATGGAATTCAGTAATAGACTTATGGAAAGGAATCGTAGTAGCAGATTTTATAAAAAATTATACTGAAACAGATGCAGAAACCATGTATAAGTACTTCGAAACATTCTTAGGAGAATTTACAAGATCATTATGGGAAGCCTATAAGGTAGAATTCCCACAAGAATTCCAATATTTGGTATCATTAGGATCAAATCCATACAATTTTACAAATAAAATCCATACATTAATAACAGGAGAAGACCCTAATAGTGGATTAGTAACATTACAAAGAAATGCGGTAATAAAATCAGAACAGCTAAGTATAAGTAACTGGTACCATATAAAGAAATTCTTAAATGGTTATTTTTACTACTGTACAATTAGTGGTAATGCTTTCGACCAAGATTTAGGAAAGAAGTTATTTAATAAATTGCCTAGAGCTTTAGGAAGAGAAATAGAAGACAAATAGAGTAAACGAGAAGGAGTATTACAAAATCCTCGGGCTAAATGGTCAATAGGACATAGAATACAACATATAATGGAGATACTATAAGAAAAGTGTACGCACTTACAAATACAAAAACAATTAAAACAAAATGAGATAAATTTCTGTAAAGATGTAATATACACTGCTCAAAGTTATGATAAAGAACAATATAAAAGAAAAAAGTATAAAAAGTATAAACCACAATACAATAAAAGATATAGTAAGAAAGAATATTTTCTTAGAAAATCTTTGGCTAGAAAACCATATCTAAATAGAGATAGACATGTTAGAAAATACAGAACAGATAGAAACTGTAAAAATAAGCTAGAATGTTTCACATTCGGAAGTATAGAACATTTAGCAAATACTTGTCCTATAAGGTATAATACAAAAACTAGAAATGCTCAATTGGTAGAGGAATTTAATGAAGCATTATTAAATGTGGATGAATATATGTCAGATAACGAGAGTATCTACTCTATAGTAAGTATTGATGTAGAAGAACATACTAAAGAAGAAAGCTCCTCCAATTCAGAAGGAGAAGAACTAATTAACGAAATAGGAATAGAAAATCTGAATTTAGAAGATTTACAAGTTAACTTTATGAATATAATAGAATGCGAACATAATTTTGAAAAAGACACAGGTTTAGATAGCAATCCATGTTGTTGGTGTAAATGGTATCCTAGAAAAAATAAAAGAGCTAAATGTAATAAGTGTTTTAAAGAAGAATGCATAACTTGCATAAAAAACCAACTAGGACTAATAATCCAAAAGAAAAAGAGAAATATATAAATCAACCCTTAATAAACCTTAAAGTATCAGTTTTAGAAGCAAAAGTAAAAGAATTAGAGGAAAGAATCATAAGATTAGAAAAGGGTAAACATATTGAATCAATGCCATCAATAGACAATTAAGAATTAATGAATGAAGAGTTTAACACCTTGATATGTAATGAAGATAAAAAAATAAATACTGTTAAAGTATTAACAAGACTTCAATTAGGAGAATATGAAATAGAGACCTTAGCATTAGTAGATTCAGGATGTAATAACAGCATCCTAAATAAGAAAATTGTACCTCCAGAACTAATAAAAATCCTAGCCAAACCACTTGCAGCCATGCAAATGGAAGGAACACATAATGTATACAGACACTATAAAGACAAAGCACAAGTTAGTTTTTTAAACACATGTTCTGAATTTTATAAACCTACTTATAAAATGGAGAAAATATGGGTTAGAGACTTGAATATAAGTATGGATTTTGTATTAGGATTAGATTTTATACTATATAATAATGGAGGCACTATTATAACAAGTGATGGAATAATTTTTCTAAAAAGCATCACTCATACCTCGGTTTTAAGTAGTAAACTTGATACTAAAAGAAGACTCAAATTAAAAGAAAAATATTGCGATAATTGTGAAAATAATTCAACATGCAGTAAAATAGGTTGTAATATAATATCTGAAAATATATCAGAACTAGAAGAGTTAGAAGAGTTAGATGAGTTAGATAAAAATTATGTCTTAATAGAAATGGCAACAGAACTATATAACTTCAAAACAGGAATTCAGAAAATAGGACAAATAAAAAACCAACAAGACTTAGTTAACATCATAAATATCCTAGATCAGATAGAAATAATAGGTGAAAAACCTCTAAAACATTGGGAAAATAATAAAATTGTATATAAACTAGACATTATAAATTCCTAATATATAATTAAAACTGCTTCAATAGAAGCAACTAATCAAGATTTAGAAGATTTTAGTATACAAATTAAAGAATTATTAGATTTTAAAAGTAATAAGAAGACCAACCTCAAAACATAGATCGGCAGCATTTCTGGTAAGAAAACATAGTGAAATAGTTAGAGGAAAAGCTAGAATGGTAATAAATTATAAAAGATTAAACGATAACACTAGAACAGACGGATATAAATTACCAGATAAAATAGAACTAATAAATAGAATACAAGGTAAAAGAATATTTAGTAAGTTTGATTGTAAATCAGGATACTGGCAGACAAAAATGCACCCAGATAGTATTGAATGGACAGCGTTTACATGTCTAAAAGGACATTTTGAATAGTTAGTCATGCCATTTGGTTTAAAAACTGCACCTCCAATTTTCCAAAGAAAAATGAATGAAATATTTGAAGAATATAAAAGATTTGTTTTAGTATATGTAGATGACATATTAGTATTTAGTAAAGATATAAAAGAACACTTAGGACACTTACATACGGTGTTTAGGCTATTTGTTGATAATGGGATAATAACTAGTAAAAAGAAAATGAAACTATGTAAGAACACCATAAATTGTTTAGAAATTATATTAGGAGAAGGAAAAATTAAACTACAACCTCATATAGCCAAAAAAGCCTTAGATATGCCAGATAAATTAAATAGTTTAAAAGATCTAAAAACTTTTTTTTAGGAATAATAAACTACGCTAGAACATTTATTAAAGATTTAGGAAAACTTTCAGGACCATTATATTCTAAGACAGGATGCAAAGGATGCAAAGGACAGAGAAATTTTAATATAGAAGATATAAGATTAGTACAAAAAATAAAGGATAAAATAAAAAACATTCCTGATCTTCATATGCCTTTAGAATCAGATTATTTAATTATTGAAACAGATGGTAGTTCAGAAGGATAGGGAGCAGTATTAAGAGCTAGACTTCATAAATATAGTTCTAACAAAGAAGAAAGAATATGCGCCTACCAAAGTGGAAAATATAAAGAAAAAGGAAATAAAGCTAGTATAGACATTGAAATCCTAGCTGTAATATATGGCCTAAATAGTTTTAGAATATATATTTTAAACAAACCAGAGGTATTAGTAAAGACAGACTGTGAGGCCATAGTAAAATTTCATCAGAAAATTAATGATAAAAGTAGTAGTAGAAGACGATGGTTAAATTTTTTAGACACTATATCTATTTATCAATCTATAGTATTTGAGCATATAAAAGGAAATGATAATCATATAGCTGATCAATTAAGTAGATTACTAATAAAAGTATAAATTTTACATAATGAGACCATTATTATAAGACATGGGTAAAGGAGTTCAACCTCCAACCCCAGATTACGCAGACTCTTACAAACAGACAATGTTATTAAATTTATATTTTAGACCTCTAAACAGAATTGATGATGTCAAAATAGAAAGACTACAGTTTAGACAACAAAACTTAATAGCATATGAACAGTCTAAGTGGACATTCAGACATTTGCCTAATTGCCAACTAGACAAACAGCAAACATGCCTCAGAGATAATATATGGATAGCACATAATAAAAAAGATACTAAATATGTAATTGCTGTTTTAAATGCTTTAGGATATTATTTTACTAACAAAAATAAGGAAAATAAATTTAAATATTATGTGGTAATTCATGGCAAGACAAATGGTGTTTTCCATACATGGATAGAAGTTTTAGACTCTATAAAAGGTTTTCAAGAACCTCTTTTTAAAGGTTTTAATGGCTTTACAGAAGCTTTAGACTATGCTAGAGGGATATCAGGACCAAATTACTATATTTCTCCAGCCCTTAGACAAAACCCAGACAAAACTCCACAATACAACATCCAAAAAGATACAGACAAAATAATATTCTGCGACTATTGCTCATCTATGACTGAAGCATTCACAAGACTAAACCTCAAAAATGAAGCTTTAATGCAAGAAAATGCCAAGCTCGTGGAAAAACTCCAAAAAATGGAAAGCAAAGGCCAGACTACACGAGATGTACAAACTCAGACATATATATAGGATTTTCCTTCCCTAATAAAAATGGATGAGATGGGTGTGCATTCCCCACTGAATGTTAAGAAATCCACTGTATCGGATGAAGATACAGCTAGTCCGGTTCAAACGGTAGCCGTTAAAGACTTATCAAATCCGTTTATGCTGTCACTTTGCCAAAAAGGGAAAATGAAGGAAGTTCATCCTCTTCCAGAATAGACGAAGACTACCACTCTCTTTCACCCAGACACTGAGACAGAAAACTAAAAAAACTCAGAAAACTAAAGACATAGAATTTCTCATTACCGAGATGGTAGAAAAATTACTCAAACAAAAACAAGAACAAGATAAACATATAATTAAAGACCCAAGCCCAATTCCAAGCCAGAGAAGTAGCCCAGATAACTCAGAAGATTTCTTAGAGACAATGCAATTTGCCCAAAATCCCAATGATGACGACTCTGGGATGAGTTTTGATTCTATAGCTTTGCATAATTAAGACACTATATATATATATATATATATATATATATATATATATAATAGTATCTTGTGAAGACAAACTTTTGGTAATAAAGAGGGATGCCTCTTTAGTCAATTTGTGAGTCCCACTTTACTCAGTACCACACATCTGTGGAAAAACTGTTGGGACGCGTCTAGATAAAATAAAGAGACAAGACAGATACCGGACCATAAGGACAACACGTGACGATGAGGCCCAGAAGCGCACCTGGCTGAGATGATAAGATTCTCTTTCCATTTGAAATCCAAAGTTTGAAGTCCGAAGATCTCTATAAAAGCAGACATTATCAGTTGAGGAAGATAAGGAAGAAACTCGAAGAAAAAATCACCCAAAGTATATACATCCCTCCTCAACAAAAATCCCTAGCATAAAATATATTTATATATATATATATATATATATATATATATATATATATATATATATAAAGGTCTTCTGTAAATTAAAGTTTGTACTAAGTTTGAAGAAGTTATATTTCTATGAGTTTTCGGGTTTCCCGAAAGGGAAACTTCACTCCGTTCTCAATAATGTAAGTTTTCATATTTAAGATCTAGTAACTTCCCATATATGTAAATTATGTTTAAAATTTTGTTATTAATCATATTTTGATATGTAAAAACTGTTTGATAGTTTCTTTTACCATGAATCTATGTTACTTAGTATATGATTAGTCTCTTAGCCTCTTAAAAGCATCGATAGATTAACCTGTAAATTCCTAGGACACTGATAGGTCATGTTGAATGTTCTTGTGATAGAACTACGAATGATCATATCCGGGGTGTGGTTAAAGAAGATTGCAATTAAGAGCAAAATCTAAGAGAAAGAGATGAACAGTAATAATAGATTCATGAATGAACATAGTCCATAAAAAAAAATAGGAAGAATACTAGGAACTTATGCTGATAACTACATAAAGAACAAGGGAGTGAAGGAGTAATGAGTAGGATTTCACAACAAGAATTTTTACCGAATTTCAAAAAATTTGAACATCTTAACTTTATTGAAATAAACTTTATTAAAATAATCCCCCTCAACTATTTTGGTATATATATATATATATATATATATATATATATATATATATATATATATATATATATATATAAACTAAGAATATCAACAATAACATATTTTCAAGTAAAATTATAAAATAAAGTTAGAATGATAAAATCTGACTCATGAATTTGATAAGTTGATAGAATAATATCGTAATAGTCCGTTGCTCATTCAATATAATGATTGCTTGGTTCACATCTTGACATTTTGAAGATGACATCAAAAAACAAATTTTGTTCTTTGTAACTTGTAAGATACAGTAAAACCAAAAAAATTGTAGGAGCGAGTTTAATATTGAGAATGAAAGTAAAATAGAGAATAAAAATATGAGTATAAGGTAAAAAATAATATCGAATCAATCTTTTAGGAGATAATAAGAAAAAATAATATCCCATTTAAGGAAATTATTCTCAAAGAATATTTCATTATCTTAAAAAAGTGGGAAACATATCATTTTTAAATAGAAGTATATTTTTTTAAAACAATTCGGGCCCCCCAAAAATATGTTGCCCCAAGCGATGGCTTTAGTGGCCTAATGGTTGAGACGGCTCTGGCTCTAGTCCTCTTCATCTGTCAAAAGAGTATATAATAACTCAGTCCTAAAGAAGGTAACCATGCATGATGAGACAGAATGAACAAAAGGAAGTTTTCTTATAGTCTTTATAGACTCTCATAGATAAGTACAGATGTCTCTGTACCGGTCCTTGAGACTATATGTAGACTCGACTTGTAGACACGTGAGACCTATGAACCTGGGGCTCTAATACCATTTTGTCATAACCAAAAAATGGATGTGATAACACTCGTCTTATCCACGAAGACAAGTCAACCTAAACCCAATAATTTTGATATAGTGCAGAAGTAAAACAAAAGTCCAATAACAATAATTAATATGAAAAATAAGTCACCGTAATTCAATCACTAAAACTTGGTTGTCACATGCACAAGTATCTAAAGTAAATACAAGAATTGAAATAATATATGCAAGTCTCAAATGACATTGTATTTCAAGTAAAAACAAAATCATAAGTAGGAGTAAGAAGATGTGTTATGATGACAACAGCTACCTCAAAGTCTCCACAGAAAACCTCAGAAATGAAGAGAATCGAAGGTATCACAAAAAAGATCTGGGCTCGTTACCTACAAAAAATTGTAGAAGCAAGGGGTTAGTACCAAACCACACAGTACCCAACAACAAAACCTCTAAACACAAGCTAAGAGAACAAAATGCGGGTACTCCATACACCCTATCCGAACCTCTAAACTACAATCTGCATAAAATCATACCAATAACAACACTCTAACAGATTATATATTCTTAATAACAACTCAATATTCAACAATCACAAATTCACGGAAAAGCACTCACAAGATCAGCAAATCACATGTTCAAGTTCATCAATAATAAAAATGTGTAATGCCATGAAATGCAATGTCAAATATAGTGATACATGTCCGCCCTAATGATAAAGACCCGCTGTCTCTTAGTCTGGAATCCATGGTGGACATATTATAATTACCCAAATTTAGAATTAAGTTCGTAATTCTTAATGCCAATTAACATTTCAACTATCATATTTTTCAAGTTTCAAGCCTAGGGTTAAACTTCAACTTTTCCAATATCATAAGTCAAATGATATTCATACAATTCCTTAACCCAATATTTAATCACGTATCTTGATACATTATATATTTAATTATAATATGTTACTTAAAATAAGAACAACTAACTATGAAATCTAACCGGTCATGCTAATGAAAATCTGATGAGATTCCAACAAGTAATCCATTCCTGTCAATAATTGCATAATGACATTAATAATATTCACACCAATCATATTTTCACTCAAATCCCCCCTCTTTTAAATCCCAACAATGTACTAACAACTATTCCATTCTCACACTTTATTCCAATCCAATGATTGACTCATCATGGCCAATCACTGGTCCACCATCATATAGTCAATCAACCCACATGCCTTAAATTTCCAAAATAGCCTCACGGTCAACCTTATCAAACATACAACATCATACCATAATTCCCATCCAATATTTTTTCTATTATATAATCTTTATTCTTTTATATGTCCTTTCCCTCTCTAATGCCAACAAAACCAATTTAACCGATACCCTATAGTCCATCAATATATGTATATAATATATGCATCAATCTTACAAGAAAGAAAAATTAGCTTTATATATATATATATATATATATATATATATATATATATATATATATATATATATATATATTATTTGTTTAACTAAATGCTTATGGATTCCACCACACAAGTTCTCCACGAACTTTTCTTTCCCTTTAGTTCAAGTGTATTATCATGAATTTTTTCTGTATTTTTGTTTTGTTTGTCAATTATTTTATTAGTATTGATTGGTTGTTCCACTTTCAAGGTGTAATAATTTTTTTTTACTTTAATATCATTGCAACTACTTCTGTAGGTACCAATAGTATACATGCATAAAGCAAGTAACTTTGTAATACAATCAAAAGTAGCTAAATAACAGTCAATATGATAGACTAGAGAAGGTTTTTTACAAATCTATTTCCCACTTACAAAAATATCTAAAACACAATAGTCAATTTTTGAATAAGGGATTAGAGTTTCATGCTAGATACCAAGCATTGAAGTAAACACTCATTATAATCCATTGAGTACTATTATAATAGGTAATACTTTTTTTTAGAAGAGTATTTTGTCAATTTGCATCTAAGTATTTAATAATAATTTAGGACTCTTTTGCTAGCTTATTTTTTTAGTCGTTTATACTTTTGTTACCATACATAAATACAATTCTCAATCAATTAGGAAAATAATATTATCATATATGAGACAGGTGATAACACAAGGTTTTTATATATTGCTTTCGATTAATATATTCAAATCAATCAGATTAGTTATCTTAATGATGTCAAGACATAAAAGCTCATTTCTAGGATAATAAATAAGTAAACTAAGACTAAAGAGTATATTGATGTATCTTTTACAATAATTTGCTAAATCTTCAATTTTCTTAGTTACATATATTCATGAACCACAGTTAGTTCGAAACCTTTATCATGTTATGTCTTTCCTAGATAGTTTTTGATCTATTTAGGGATTATTTGTTTTTACTAGTAATTATATAAATTACATTCAATATCAGTATCGTCTTATAGGATCTTTGATATGCTATATAATTCAAATTATTTAGCCTAAAATAATATTATTAGTAATTATTTTATATTAATCTGACTAATTATATTGAACACACAATTACATTCCTTTCTATATGTTTGCTCCATCCTTCGGGACATCAGTGCCTGATGCATCAGCTTGGAATACAAAAATTATCCCCGGGTTGTCAGTTCGATTCTCAGTTTTTCCATAAGCCATAAATTTTGCAGCGATGTTAGTCGCATTCATTTTGTCCACTTCGTGAGCTGCAAGAAAGGCATATACACCTACGTAGAATCCACGTTTCCATGAAGGAATAGTGCAATCAATAGGGATCCTCCTGCTAGTACTTGCTTTCTTTCTCTCTTTTCATTCTTTCTCAAGTTCTTCTATTTTTTTGTTTTTTTTAATTCCAGTGCTCTTACGTGTCGGGGTATCATACTCCTTCCTGCGACTTTGTGTGTGGTCATTTCTGTAAAAGAATTCGAGAAACGATTAGACGATTTTTTAAACAGGAGAAGGGAAATCATGGTTTGGAAATTTATTCACCCAACCTGTTTGTGGAATGCTCATCCATTTACACGATGCGCAGAAAATGATGCATAGATGGTATAAGGGTGAAGACAAAGGGCTTACAAGAGGTCTTTTGGTGTGTCATTGAGTGCATTCGGCCACATAAGCTTTTAGCTAAAAGTTACAGCATTACTATGCTAATGACGTTAATTTAAAGGAAAAATTGAGAATCTATGCGAACGGCCGAGGAGTTTGGCGTGCTATACTCAGCTGGCCAAATAGCCCAACGTTCCTATTTTCAACCCATTCTTTCAAATTCAATGTTGCAACCCCTGATAATGAAATTCAACCATTTCAACATAAACTTCGACGAAGGCCTATAGAATTTCCACAATTTCAACACATAAAAATTTAACTCAAAGCGCAGTTGAGTGGGATTCTACCAATTATGCAAGAAGCACCGAATAATAATCGATAAGATATGATATACCATCAATTCATTGTCTCAGCAAAGATTTAACAAAATCAATAATCATGCAAATGAGTAAAAATTTTAATCAAATGACTGAGGGATTCGGTTACCAACCTTAGATGTCATTTCCGATACTAAAGAAGTGCTAGGCAGCAATGTAATCCGAATCCCAGCACTGTTTGACAATTAAAATACTCTAAATGGGCAAGGAAAATAAATCTAGAGTGGTCGTGTGAGTTTGTGAATATGGAAAAGTGAGAGAGATTATTGAAAATGGGTTTTTAAACCTCCCGCTCGTAGTGACCGTCCAATATCTGAACTTTCGGTGACATAAGTCATATTCTCCCACTCACTCAGCAAAGCACCAAGTAGTTTGCGTCTTCTGCGAATGTAAAAGACTTTACAACTCATGTAAGGTTCCCATCGACGGTCTTCATCGAGATCGTCAACATATTTGCGATGCGCCATTCATTTTCTACAATCTGCTGAGTTTTAAAGGGTCCAAGCTGGAGATGCTTTGATTCAGATGGCGGAGGAGGTCGAGTTCGCGGATCAAGTCGGTGGTTCGCGTACCATACCTTTTGCTACATGTATGCACTTTTTCAATCACTTCCCTACTTATGACATGTACAAACAAGCACACTGTGATTTTATTAATATAACAAAAAGCAAGTATTGGGTTTTTGGTTGCCTCCCAAACATCTCCTTAGTAAACGTCGTGGCATGACACAAGTAAACATTCAAACCTCAATCTTGGGGTTAGCCCTAGTATAACTAGGGAAACCCCCATTTAGGTCTCTAACTACTTGACTGAAATTGAATTAAAGGTGACATTCTGGCGAAGGGTGGATACATCTTCTTTTATGGATTTTAGCATGTTGTCCGAACCTTCAACTTTGTTCAGGATACGCAAGAGCATGTCCTCAGACCTTTCTCCGTCTAAATCATTGGATTTCTGATGCTCATAGGGAGGCACGTATCTATCCTTCTCCCCATCTTTCCAATTCGGATTACAGTCTCTCCATTCACGATCTCTATCTTTCCAGTCTTCATATCTACACCAACCTTGACTTCCACTTTGTCTAGGGTATTTTGACCGATGGCCACCGCCTTGATTGACTAGAAAGTTTACCTCCTCATTATACATATCTTGAAACTTTATTTCCTTAAGACTAGTGCTCCCGACCCCCACGACATTGGCACTACGGGCAGAATCCCCCATGACGTTCTTTGAAAGAATATGAGGTTGTGTCATAATATTTGCCATGTTTTGTTCTCTCTCATTGTCCTTTTCAATCTTCTCCTTCGATAGCTGAAATGTGACAGGAGAGACCCGATACTCGCGAGTGTACCATACCCTATTGATGGTTGTCATGCCATCAAGAAGTTGAGCTTCTACTGCGTATGCTTGGTACATTAGGCCTCCGGTTGAGATTTTGTCAGCGACAACTTTGTTTACCGAATCTAAACTCCGGTAAAAGTACTGAAGGAGCACATTATAAGGCAAACCATGGGTTGGGCATTTTAGGACCATCTTTTTGAACCTTAGCCAAATTTCGTGCATAGGCTCTCTATTCAGGCGCTTAAAGCTTTGAATGTTACTCTGGAATAGTCATTATCTTCAAGGGAGGCAAAAATCGCACACTGAATGCGGTAACCAGCTCTTCACATGAAGTGATGAAATTTCGGGTTAATTCAGCTAACCACTTAAGAGTTATCCCCATCAGGGAAAATGGGAATAATCACAGTCTAACCGACTCTTGAGATATGCTATTTGAAAGAGAATGACTCATAAACATTTACAAAGTTTTGAAGATGCTCATGGGGATCCTCATGAGTCAATCTACTGAAGATTCCTTTTAGTTACAAGAGCTGCAACATAGTGCTCGTTTTATTGAACATTGCATTCCCCTCGTCTGGTGTAAGCTGATGGCTCCAACACCTCACATGATATGGGGGTCATTGACATTTGGCTCTTTGACATCGTTGAGGTTATCGAAGTAATCTTGGTGGCCCACCTGGCTACCATTACTGCCATTTACACTCATACTTCCTGCTTACAACACAAACACTTAAAACAAAAATGAAAATAAGTAATTAGACTACCACTAATAAGAATAAAAACTCTATGAAATACATTTCACTTGACACCACTCCCCGGCAGCGGCGCCATTTTGTTTCTTATGATGCACAACGACACTACCCTACGGTACGAGTGTCTATGATCGTCGATAGTTTGGTAACCCAACCAATGGTTGAGGTCGTGTCCCAAGGGAGCGATTTCCAGAAAAAGTAGTTAAATTAGAATTTCATTCTAATTAGTCATCTCTAAAGAGATTACTCAAACATTGTAAATTAAAGGGGTGACAACAAAGTGTCAAATATTGATGGCGGGTTTTGTCACAGGTATAGTAAAAATGATAAAATGCAAAAGGAATCAAGTATGGGGAAAAGTTCTTGGGGTGTGACCACCATACAAGTTGAGATAAGTAGTTGGGTACATGATTGGTTGGAAATCTGCAAGATAATAGGGACTAGGCTAAACTTTAGATGGAAATAATTTCCCTATCAGGCAACTTATAGTGTTTCAAATGCATTTCTCTCGGACACCCATTTGCCGAATGAATGCCAGCCTACGCCTTACCCCACTCACTCTCTCGAACTGAGTGTTAGGATATGGGACTAGGGTTCACCCTCTCTGGCTGAACCTCATGTTGACCCACTCCTTAGGGCATTAGTCTAGCAGTTTTGGTTTTGCTATCTCTCTCTCAAGCAAACACATGGGTGAGTTTATATTATCAACGACAAACTAATTAAGTTAAACCACAACCACTAGGTGTAATCACCATTAAAATACATCTAACCTCTCACAAAGCGAGACCCAACAATAATATCAACACAAATTTGCTAATCATACCCCAAGGATGGGTTTTTTTTCCACACATCAAGCAATAATAAATTACACCTAAAATGATAATGAAATCATATGGGTATAAGAAATTAATCCTTAATATGAGCAAAAGAAGATGAATAGAGAAGACTCACTTCCAACATAGGAAAGATAAAACCCTTCATTTTTCACGTCTCCACAAAACCCTCTCCAAACCTGAGATAATATACAAAGAAAAATAATGTAAAGCCACTAAACTATAAAAATGTTAGCATCTCTAAAAATAAAACCTACAGCTAGTATTTATAGATTTCACATTAAGTTCTTCGGCGAACCACTCGGCGAGGTTAGTCATGATCGCCGAACTACTCGACGAATCATCCTTCTTATAGTGCATCACCGGTTTGTGCTTTCCTTCAACATCTTCGTATTCTGGATCATTGGGCAATATAGCATTATTTCGCGAACATGTTCGGTGATGCGCCGACTACTCCTTTCATTGCCTTTTGATCTTCTTTCTTCTAGGCTTCACATGTTTGGAACAAAGGGCGGCGTATGTCCTCGGTGACTCGCCAAGTGTTCTTGGTGATGCTCATCAGGCTTCAGTTTCTATTAAAATATAGCCCTAAAAAGTCCAATTTGAGGACTCATCAACTTACATTCTTCAAATTGTAAAACTTCAAATTTTTCTCCTAAAGAAATAATAATTAGAAAAATTTCTCAAAAATATTCTAAAATAATGTCTTATTATGCTTGAGAAAAATAATGAGCTATTGATGAATAGTATATATCAAGCACATTCAAATAATAAGGTTTCATTCTCGAAATTAATAAAAGATATACCACTGTTTATCTATTGAAGAGAAAAAATAACAAAGCATACACATTTTATTTTGTGTCTGAAAGTTACTGCAATATGTACCTGTCGTAAATAGAAATATCTAGAACAACTTTAGTAAAGTAACATTGTAAGGCGGGAGAAATGAATCTTGTTGGCTGCTTTCTATTCTATGTTCTATTTATTTCCTTGAAGGAAATAACAATTCATAAACTTTCCTAAAGGAAGTGAAAAGAATGTCAAAATTACCGCTTTGATAAAAATATATTTAATTGTTAATCACGAATGATAAATGGAATTCTAAAGATGTGTATATTATCTATTCAAAATATATTGAAGAACTAGGAGATTCTTCAAAATTATTTTATATTATTTGTTCTCATGAAAAATATAAAAGGTCAATATATGCATGTGCACCTATCATGTGGTATCTTAAATAGATTCATCTATATAACATAGTCATATGTGTGTTTACTATATACACGCAGTTTGACATTCATAGAGATGAATTATCGAGTTAAGAGAATACATTGGTGAGAGTTATGTTCCTCACCTTGTAATCTCCTCTTTTATTTTCCCTCTCCAGACCCCTATATTCTTAAGAAATTCTTTAAAATAGATATATATAGATAAAAGTATCACATAAAATTAGATTAAAAAATAGTGTCATCAAATATAACTTTGTTAGTTGAAAATTAAAGAAATAATTAACAAAAAAGAAACATCATTAGTCTATACCAAATTACAAGTAAACTTATCATGAAAATGCTTTATTTTTTTTTTCAAAACGTCCAGAATGTTACTTCGCTTATGTGATTAACATTATTTTTTCTATCGATGGTCTAAAAATACGAATATTTCATTTTAAGCAAAAATAAATCTCATTATTAATGTATGATAATTCTCCCCTTTTTAGTTATTAGAGCTTTGTTGTTTCTCAAAAAAATAAAAAGTAGCATGACAACCATGAGTGTGAAATACAAATTCCCTAGTAGTTGTGGTAATGATGGAAACTCTGATTTTTTTTTAATTGAAAACTCACTTCAAAAAAACTGAGATAGAATACAAAGAAACTAACCTCATTGATAGAATCAGTCAGCTGCCTAACGCTATTATTGTTCAAATTCTTTCAAGATTGAACATAACAGATGCCTTCAGAATAACTATTCTCTCTAAACATTGAAAATACTTATGTACTTCTATTGTCCGTTAAGAAAATGAATTTGTGTAACCTCAATCCATGTGAATAACAATACTCCTTGTTGTCATAAACAATGTTGTCAACAGAAGTCCAGAAGTATTTACAATGTTTAGAGAGAGTAGTCGTTCTGAAGGCATCTAATATGGACAATCGAGAAAGGATTTGAACAATAAGAGCGTTACACAATTGCTGATTCTATCAATAAGGCTAGTTTCTTCATATTTTGTCTCAATGTTCTCTTTTTTCTGAGGTGAGTTTTAAATAAAAATAACTTTCAGAGTTTCCATCATCACCCCTACTGCTAAGGAATTGGTGTTTCGCACTGATGGTTGTCATGCTACTTTTTTTTTCTTCAGAAACAACAAAGCGCTAATAACTAAAAAGAGGGAAATTATCATACATTAATACTTAGAATTATTGTTGCTAAAATAAATTATTCATATTTTTTGTCCATCTATAGAAAGAATAATGTTAATCACACAAGCAAAGTAAAATTCTGGACCTTTTGGCAAAAAAGAAGAAGGAATCTTCATGATAAATTTACTTGTAATTAGTTATATATAATTAATAGTGTTTCTTTCATTTCATTATTTATTTAATTTTCAACTATCAAAGGTACATCTTATGACACTATGTTTAATCTAATGGTATGTGATACTTTTAAATATTATATATATATATATATATATATATATATATATATATATATATATATATATATATATATATATATTAAAAATATAGGGGTCTGGAGAGGGAACATGAAAGAGGAGATTACAAGGCGAGGAACATAACTCTCACCAATGTAATAATGTCGTTTGACATTCATTATTTTCAGATAAAGACAATTCATTTCACTAATGTTGATTTATGCCCAAGCTAGTTAATTTGACATTGAATATCTTTGATAAATATCTAAATCACTTCTTATGAAAAATAAAATTAAGTGTTGGTCTAGGATATGATATAGTGCATAGAATAACACTGTGATGCCTCTGACCAACAATTATGGCATGTTTGGCGTCATATCAATTGATTTAGGGTCGGGTACAAAATATTTTCCACCTAAAAGCTTTTAACGTGGGATATATGAATTTATTCGATAAACATGGAAGTGGCCTATGTTTAGGGAAGGGAGACTAGATCATTTGGACACGTGAATAGGGGTGAATAGACAAACTAGTGGGGATGTGTGAGGGGTTGCTTCTAAAGTGTACGAGGATACTCATTCAAAAGATAATTCAAGTCAAATGATAGAAGAATTTGCTAACTCAAAATTAATCTCATATTTCAGTTTCAAATGCTCCTTTTAAATATCCCGAAAGGACATAGTATACGGCATGAATTAAGCATGGTAAACCAGTTGGTACCAATTGCAATAGTTGTTACAACGGGGAAAAAGGAAATAATCATAATAAGTAGGCAATATGCGCTCGAAAACATTATGACTTCTGAAACCTCATGCGAGCTTCAGGTACCTCATTTGTATGATACTTATTCAAAAGTTAATTCAAGTCAAATGCTCCACAAATATGCTGACCCAAAGTTAACTCATATTTCAGTTGGAAATTCTCTTATTTAATGTTTCGGAAGGACAGTCTATGATATGCGCAAAGCATGATAAAACAGTCGGTTCCAATTGAAATAATCCTTACAAATGGAAAAAAGAAAATGATCATAATAAGGAGGCAATGTGTTCTAAAATGACATTCTTAGGGGTCTGCTTTGTTTGTATTTAATGTTGGTATGAGTGTTCAAACCTAATGTTATTAACTGCATTTGTTTACATTAAATTTAAGCACTTATTTGATCTGAATAGGTCTTAGTTATTGAGATCTTTTTAAGAGGTATTTTGTTTGTGTATATTCACCCCACTCAATTCATAATCACCAAACGCCACCACAACCATTACCGTCGCCAACCACCATTGCACTCGCCAGCAACATCATCATAATTGTATCCACCCCACCCCTACCACAACTATTGTTGTTAATCCTTACTAGCAATAACCTCTATCATCACAACTACCACTAACACATTATCAACCACTACATGCTCTTCAACCCCCACCAACAACATCGGTAACCTCTAACATCGACTAAATTCTACCAACACAACCACCTCTACCACCACAATTACTAACAACTAACACCAACCATTACACCACAACTAATGAAAAACCATTTTCACAATCACTAGAAAACTTATATATTTTATTTCGTTATAACGTAATATTTTTATTTTATTAATTTAAATTTTTTAATATTAAATACTTTTTTATTTGAATTTTACATTGATTATTTATTCAATGTTCGGAGCTAAAGAAAATATATTGATCATTCGAATGTGCATTCATATTGAGATATCTTAATCTTGATGATAACAAACAATGCTTTATAAATCCTCAAGCTATGGCTACTAATTAATTCAGAAGAAAGGATAAAAAAAATTGGTAATTGGAGAGTTGAACAACAAAATGTAAATAAGTGGCCTTGTGTATTTATGCTAGCTACTCAACTTAGCAATTGCAACAATCCAATTTGTATCATTATCAACAAATGAATCAATGAGATGATTCTGTTTCTCTTCTATTTTTAATATGGAAAAGTCTTTCAAGAAAAAAAAATGGTCAGGCAGAATAAAAAATATAAAAATACCTTAGTTTCCCCAATTTTGACATTCTCTTTTTGTCCGACTCCAACACAAAGTTTTGCTCCTTTCTAAACACCACCTCCTCCACAACATCCTCCTTTTACACGTGCAAATCGTCCTCCTCTATTGCTTCCTGTTACTATCCTCCGACCCAGAAGTAGTTTCATAGGATATAGATTCAATTATCATATCTTAGGTTGAATTCAGTTTTAAAAGGGAGTTCTAGAAAAGAGAAACATGACGAGGAAAGAAAGAGTATTTCAAAGGGAAAGTTTGCTTCCAACAAAATCTTAGTGGGTGTTTGGATTGACTTAAAAAACCAAAGTCCACTTTAAAGTTTACTTTCGCAAAAAAATTAAAAATATGAGGATTCTAAGTTGGTCTGCACGACACCACATATATAGGGTATTTGAAAACATAAATAAATAGAATAGAAAACAATAAAAATAAGAGGATTTTTTTTTCTTAATATCAAATTTCAAGTGAAAATGTGAAATACAAAGCCTGAACTTTCATTGTTCACCCGGAGTACGGGCATTCTGACTATTACTTGCAGTATTGGGATGTAAGTAATTGGGATTGTCAGCATCTTAAAGGACACTTTCCACAGATAATCATACTGCAATATTAAATAAATTTGAGTTAGAATGCATTCAACGCGTCTAGATGACTTGAAAAACGAATGCAAATTTATACCAACATGAATAAATAGAAAAGAGTTTTGACCACATATTTTCCTCAAACCTCACTACAATTTCCCTAGGATCCTCTGGTCTTTCCCAAAGATAGGAAAGTGCCTCTTAATCTCCTCCATTCTATACAACCATATCAACAAAAGAAAAGTCTTATATGAAAGGCTTGTTAAGAATGCAATCTAGATAAATGCTTCTCAAATATATTAAAATATGTTGACATCACGTTTTGCTGTAAAGACTAAAACTTATTTTATCTAAAGAATATAAGTAGTTAGAATCCAAATTATTCCACCAAGTAGAAGTAATAGAAATCCCCCAATTCACTTGGAGAAGTGAGTTTTGAAAAAAATTAAATCTGAAAAAAACAAGTTATTCCACGTTAAATTGATAAAACACAAAAGAACCCTAGATTCCAGATCCAAAATCTTTAACATAAACACAAGAGCAAGGTGATTTTTTTAAAAAAAGAATTTACACATTGTTGACAATCCTTTGACGAGTATAGAGAAGACGTACGCTCCGCCAATCACCAGAATGCCTATCTCCGGCAGCAGCTCCACCTCCCTGAGCCTTGAGCCTGAGCAATCGTCTATTTTTTACCATCCATCTCAATTTCTGACCTAATCGAATTTGTTTCTTCACAATCTAAATATAATTAAGCAAATCATGTTACCAAATTTTAAAAGACATCCAGAAAATCAGAGATAGATTACAAGAGTTTTATATGTGTAGAATGGGCTTATCCTTAAGGGCAGGGCCGTCTCGACCATAAGGCCACTAAAGCAATCGCTTGGGCCCTAATTAAATAATCTAAAGTCTCATCTTAAACATTCAAACCTTCTACGTTATGTAAAATCTATTGTTTTGTATTTATAAAATAATCAAATTTGTTTTTGGTGTCTTATTCAAATTTCAAGCACTTACGCTAATCAACACCATTTTAATATTATTATATCAACTTATCAAATTCATCATAACACTATTTTAATATCATCATATTTTTAAAAAAATTTGAGTCGTGTATTATTCTAACTTTATAGTATATAATTTTCATTGAAAATAATTTACTTTGTTTACATTCTTACTTTATAATGCTAGTATCTTGCCTCTCTAAACCTCATTTGTGTATCTACACGGAGTATGATATAATTATTCAATTTATATTTGTCAACTTAAAAATAGGGCCTCTTTATACGTTTGACTTTAGGCCCCCAAACTTGTTGAGACGACCCTGGTTGTTGGGATTATGCCTAAAGGCCAAACTGTCTCATTTTATACACACACAAATGTAAAAATATTGTGTGATATGTATGGTAAGTTTGTTTAAATATGTTCTTTATATTTTTTTAATATTATTTTATACTAACTTGGGGTACGATTGTGTGTTATCAAATAGAGGACTCAAAGGAATGCTATCAATTTTTACTTTAAAGATTTACAATATCTTATTTTTAACTATTCGACTTGTTCGCGCTTTGCGCGATTATAAAATATGATAAGCTATGAATAATTTTATAAAGTATTGTATAGATGAGCATGTGTTTGTAAGCATTAAGATTTAATTGAATTTAAATCTATAAATTAATTTTGATTATATTAAATTCAAGAAAATAGTGGAGGTTATGTGGCAATCCAAGTCAAATTAAATAAGCCACTAAAATCATGCCACATGTCAAATTATGTGGCAATCCAATTCAAATTAAATAAGCCACTAAAATCATGCCACATGTCAAGATTATGTGTCAATCCAAGTCAAATTTAATTAGCCAGTAAAATCATGCCACGTGTCAAGGTTATGTGACAATCCAAGTCAAATCAAATGAACCACTAGAATAATGACATGTGTATGGGTAACATGTTTTGACTAATCAGATCAAAGCTTTTCACGGAGCAATGTGATTGGTTGGTTTAAACCGACCAATCAAATCACACCAATAGACCACTCCCTACTACTATAAATAGGGGTCCTCTATGAATTGGTTTTTGAAGAACAAGAAGCAAGAAGAGAGCTCGTGGATCAAAAGCTACAAATTCTCTACAATCTACAAGTTCAAGCAATCAAGTTCAAAGTTCAATATTCAAGATCAAGTTACTTGTTCATGCTAATTATTTTTCACAACTATACAAGTGTTCGTGACGAATAGTTCATACTCAAGTTCAAAGTTCAAAATTCAAGATCAAGCTATTCAAGCCCTTGACTCTAAATCAAATTCATGCCCAGCACATTCCATAATATTTTGAAGAATCAGAGGATTAATATAGAGATTGTAACACGCACTATATTTTGAAATCAAATACTACATTTTGTTACTTCTTTTTTTGATGTCTTGATTATTTATTTTTTTCGACTTGAAAATTTGTTGTTTACAAATGTTGGCACGCCCAATGGGACCGCCTCTACCTCCATCTCTTTACATTGATCATAAAATCTCAAGAACACTAAAATGACTTCTAAGAAGTTCAACTCCAAATTTATTGTTGCTAAGACTGTCGATTCCCAGTTTTCCTCGGCGGTGGAGAACATACTGGATGTTACTATGGAATGTTTGGGACCCATCACTAGGAACAAATCAAACTTAATAGGACAACAAACACTTGAAAATACATCAGTTCCTATTATGGATCTCCCATCATCAAAAGGGGCAAGATTCTTTCCGAATGAATTATTAGAAGGAGGGAATATAGCTGAGATTATTGAAAAGACATTGGCCCAACTCAGTCCATTCAGTAACAAGGATACTATTCAAGATTAAGATGACTTTGGTCACAAGATTTGCCCCAGTCACTAACTTGTTCCAATCAGGCTTCAGTTTGAGGGAAAATCCACTCTTAAATCCATCACCCATAATGGCAATCCAAGCAATGATGACATATACCTCAATTATTGAAGAACAATTGGCGAATTTGAGAAAGACAATTGAAGGTCTAACAAAGTATGTGCAAGATCAAGATAATCGAATTTTTAAGTTAACGGACAAGGTTGAAAATGCTATGGAGGGAGGCTCAAGCCATGCACCAGGAAAATGCCCCATGGTGCAAGAAAGGGGAGAATCTTCTACAAAGCAAACACATATTGATGAGGAACTTCAAGTATCTACTGAAGGGGGAATTCCCATTCATCAACTAACAGACTTCATAATGGGAACTATCAAGGATAAATATGTAAAGTCCCTTCAAAGTCATCGTTTACATAAACAAAGCGATACACTTCAAGAATCGATATTTTGAAGATGCCTGCAGGTTATCAACCTCCAAAATTTCAACAATTCGACGACAAGGGAAATATAAAGCAACACATTGCACATTTTGTTTAAACTTGCAATAATGCTGGAATATATGGAGATTCTTGTTAAACAATTTGTGCGCTCCTTGCAAGAAAATGCCTTCAACTGGTATACGAATATAGAGGTTGGTTCCATTGATGGTTGGGAACAACTTGAACATGAATTTCTCAATCGTTTTATAACACGAAACGCACTGTGAGCATGATTGAACTCACAAATACGCGTCAATGGAAGGATGAACATGTCATTGAGTTCATCTATGATGGAGGAATGCAAGCCTCAATTGCAAGGATAGGATTTGTGAAACCTCTGGAAAAGAAATGTGCATCCAAGGAATGCATTGGGGACTTAGTTAAATTTTATAAGGCATCAAGCCCAATTCATTTGAGGAACTATCCACATGAGCTCATGATATGGAGTTAATCATGTCTTCAAGCGGAAATGAAGGACCGCCTATTTATGAAACTCGTAGAGGAAATGACAAAGTGGAGGTAAATAAAGGGTGAAATTTTGCACCCAAGTCTGAAAATAAAGAGTCAATGAATGTTAAGGCTGCACCTTTGAAAGTCGCCACGAAGCTAAGCAACAAACAAATTGTGAAGAGCACGACTTCTTAAAACAATGTCAGCCGAAAGTTATCTTTGAAGGAAATCCAAGCAAAAGACACTCCCACACTTTGAAATATTTCAAGTTGGATTTCCTTCCTTTTCATTTCTCATATGGAATATATTGTGTTATAAACAAACAAAACTTCTTATTGCTTTCTTTCTGAAAAGACAATTTTTTATTGTTCCCTTTTTCTGTAAGGATAGATTATCCACACAATTTTTGTGGTAAACCTGAACTTTTGAGTAATGTAGCCATGATTTCCTCCAAAGTTCTATTTCTTTATTTCATTCTGCAATTTTATTAGATTGAGGTGAATAGTGAAGTATTTTGATGGATAAATAAACTTTCCAAATATATTTCTGCAAAAGGAGGTTTATATTCTCCATCTCTATTACTTTACATTTTTGACAAATGATTTTCAACTTCAAAATTATTTTGTCTAGGCATTTCTATTGCTTACTCCTTATCATTCAACAAATCAATATAGTCGTTTCTACTGCAATTGTCAATAAATTTTATGAGATACTTTTTTCCACCACGCGGTGGTTTTGACTTCATATCACAAATGTCAGTGTAAATCAATTCTAAGGGATTAGAATTTCTTTCAACAGATTTATTTCAAAAGGAGACAAAAATTCTAAGTTCATCAGTTTTCCTTACAAGGTTTTGTAATTGACATGCTTCAAGTGTTTATGTCACAAACAGTTTCACTCAAACAAGTCAGAAGTTTTATGTGATACAAACACTATTTAGAGTCATCACCTTGTCAAATGTCCTTTTCGGAAGGACAGTTTCATAATATTTAATTTGATTGTTATAATACTACTCTTGAATAAAGTTTCATCGGGTATAATAAAGACAATATAGTCCAAATGCTTCTTTTAGAAGACATGACAAATGACTATTCACCAATATTCATGTCTTTATATATAGTTATATTTAATATACTTATCTTTTCATGAAAAATCACAATATTTTAAGTGACACTTTTTCCATAAAAGAACTCAATCATTTTGAACAAGTACACATATAATTTGGTAGTTTCGTACTAGCCATACCATATACTGGTAAACGAGAAACTCAACGACTACAATATCAAATATACTCCAAGAATTTTATTGGTCTAACATAATACAAAAGTATCATTGAATTTCATATTTTGTGCTCCAAATTTAAATTTGGCACTAAGTCTAATTTTATCTTTGTCATAAGCAAACAACCCCCCCCCCCAACCAAATTTTAAATATGATCTCAAAAAATATTTTTCAAGTATTTGAAAATAGTTTTTCCACATATTTTTTTCTCATGCTATCAAAGTGTCATTGGCATCATTAATTCATTTTTGAGAATATTATTCTACAAAAGAATTATAGTGCTTCAATTCCATTTGACAATTTTTACACAATGTTAAAGTTCATTCCATAGAGGCATGAAATCACATACTCTAAGTAATTGGTATTTTTCCTCTATCACAAATAGAAATACAATTTAGTATTTAAATACTAACAATAAAGACAAAAATATCATACAATTTGATTCTATATAACAATGAAGTTTATAGAAAATTACAAGTACAACATTGATTTATTATATGAAATTATAAACTCTTCAAGCCAATTGCATAGTCTAACTTATCTAGAGTAGAAAGCTACAAAAGTTTTTAGCCTACAAAAATAGACACAATCAGATTTCACATGAAGTACAAAACTACAAAAGTTTGTTTTAGTCTCCAAATCAAATTGAACATATTTATAGATTATTACATATATATGTTTTTCTTTGCAAATAGCCTTCCAACTATAACATTTTGACATACTATTTTGTCAAACAAAAATGTGCATCTTTCATTCTGCAAACTAATGAGTTTTAGAGGTCACACTTTTGAAAGGAAAATTCATTCAAAAAAACATTTGGTTTGCAGATCTTTTTTCAATGAAATACATGATAAATATCAAAACCGTTAACTTTTAGAAACTATTTTCCTCCTCAGATAAATAAGAAGAAGTTTACTTGGTGTAATCTTTGATCCAAATACCACGAATTCATTTTGTACATTCTTATTTCGACCTTGCTAACAAAGTACCGAATTCTGAAGAAGAAATACATTAATCTTCTACTTCCATTATCTATTTCTCTGAATCATAAGAATATAAAAAATACTAATCATATAATAATTTCCTTAAGATTGTTGTTCATCTTGTATTTCTAAGATATTTCGAACAAAAACTTTGAAGAACTTGGTAAGAAACAACGAAGTTTAAACATTATTTTCAAACTAGAAAATTAAAGCTTGTAAGGAGAATAAATATGAAAAAGATTAGAAATAATATAAAAATATTTTTTTCCAAGAAAGAAAATTGAGCCCATGAATGCACAATGTCCCCTTAAGGAAATTATACCCCCAAGTACCCGAAGTCAATGTAATATATCCTCCCATGATAGAACAATCTCACTACCTCTGTATCTGTACCAAAACTCACGGTGTAAGCGAACCACTCAACGACAGTAAAGTACACTCCAGAAAAAATCATTATACTAAAATGAGAGCAAATTTCTCAATTTATAGTAAACAAAGGGTAGCTTTGTGCCTTACCGAAAAGGTCACAAATCTTTCATAAAAGTCACAAGTTTTCATAAAAATTGCAATTTTTTATAAAACTTGCAACTTTTTATAAAAATCATAACTTTTCATTTTAGATTTACACCTTTTAAAATCCAACACATATATATAAATATGTATATATATATTAGTGTGGATTTACATTTTTTCCAGAAATATTATGAATTTATAAGGACATTTTTTAATTCAACTTTTTATATAGGGGCTTCCTACATCATAAATATTTGCTGAGAGAATTTAGGTCCTTGATATAATTCCTGTTAATGAATTTTACGTCTAACTCAACTCTTTCACTACCTTCATTCATCATTATGTCTCATGTATTAGTGCTCATAAGTCTTGGAAAAGAAATAGGATCAGTTTAAGCCTAAGTGCAAAGATAGTGGACTATTTTGAGCATTTTCTCGAATGTTGAGTAATAGTAAAGGAGAGATTAGATAAAATTGAGCCTTATCTTAGAAAGGTGGAGACATTGCTTGTATATTTTACTAAAGAATTACGTATTGGATGAATATACAGAATATTGAAGGTTCTAGGGATATTTGACGTCAAGCTAAGGACATGAACTTTTCAGGGACAAGTGATGATAGACCAAAGAGGGAAAACATTATTTTCGTACTTGTTAGGTACACATGAATATGTATATTTTAAAGAATGACAAAAACAAAGATTGCATCATGAAACAAGTTTAGCGGACGTGATCTGTGTTTAAAAAGATCATTGACAGAAGGTGTTTAAGAAGATCACTGGCAGAAGGATTCTGAAAATTAAGTACAACGAGTAATTTATTTTGAAACATACTTAAAGTAGGAAAGTTGCATAGAAGAAAAGGCAGAACTAACACACGTTTCAGCAAATTCAAAATTGAATAAGATTACACATTTTAGCGAAACCGAGCTTGGAAGGAATTAGCGTTCAAAGAATTTTTCTTATTTAATTAAGGAAAACTGTGTAAAAGGCAGACTGTTTTCCTAAGCTAAATAAGGAAAATCATGTAAGAAGTTTCCTTTCAATGCAAAGTACAAAAAGAAGTCCATGTCGAGTTTGGTTTAAAGACAAAAATGTTCGAGTTGAAGTTGCGGCGAAAACTATTTCCTACTTGGTTAAGCAAAATAATTTGAGGCGACAGTGATAAAGAATCCAAGTTGAATTCTACAAGGCTTTGATGCGGTAAAGTTAAGTTCAACTTAAAGAAGGAGTTGAAGATGGGGCGAAGACAAGTTCGAGTTGAACTGTGAGTTCCGCAAAATGTAGGAATCCTACGCGTCAGCTTCTATGTTTCAAGAGAAAAAGGAAGCAGAGCACAAGTAAGATTTATAGTTGAAATAGGTTTTGGATTCAAGTCTAAATCTATAAATAGGGAGATAGTTTCGCTTGAGAAAAATTGTGCATTTACACAGAGAGAAGATCAAAACACGATCAAGAGGTTTGAGAGTTACATGCGAGTGTTGCTAATTTATGAGGAAAAAGTTGTAATATTCTAATTACAATCGAGTGTGTGTGTAGGATTCGTCTAACAAGTTTGAGAAACCTGACGGACGGTAGAAGAATTAGACCTGTGGTGTTTTTGTCTTAGATAGCTAGGAATTAGAGTTTATAATTTCTTAGCTTGGAATTAGAGTTTATAATTCCTTAGGTTACATAGGCCTGTAATCTGTTGTTGATGTTCAAATTTTAATGAAGTGGAGTTAAATCCCACAGAGGTGTAGGTCGTGGTTTTTACCCTTGTGAGATGGGGTTTTCCGCGATAAAATATTGTGTCATTATTGTTTTTGCTTCACAAAACATAACTGTTGTAATCTGCAAAGGAACATATAGAATAAAATTGTTCCTTAGAAAAATTTTGGGGGTTAGAATTCCAACAATCGGTATCAGAGCAGGTTATCTTCGAAGAGTCTAATAACTCAAGATAAGATCATTATGAATACTGCACCTCCTCTCGGACACGGTGAAGGTCAACACATCAACATCCCACCACTATTCAATGGGCATTACTATGCATGAAGTCGAGAATGGAGGATTTTCTACAAGCCCAAGACAATGAATTATGGCTGACAGTTATTAATGGTCCCCTTATTCCTATGATGAAGCATGATGAAGGGAAAGTCATTCCAAAGCCCTAGGCACAATATGGAGAAACAGATTATAGAATGCTTGCAAAGAATGCTAAAGCTAAGTATGTCCTTGTATGTGGACTTGGACCAGATGAGTTTAATCGCATATCTGGTTGTACTACAGCGAAAAAAATTTGGGATACATTGGTCAATGCACATGAAGGAACTTCCCCGAGCAAAGAAAAAGAATCTAACATTGCTATTGATTGGGGAACATGCTTAAACAACTCAATTGAAGATGATACAGAAGTTACTTTGATGGCCATGGAGGAATCAGAACCAGAATCAGAATCAGACATTGAGAAAAGAGAGGTAAATCTTTTTTACCTTAAAAATAAACTAAAATATTTTTCAATGAAAAAGTTATCTTCTTTTATTCTAACTCTCTTGGATAACCTTGAAGAGTGGAATGAAAATAGAGATCAAGTATTGACTTTGTTGACCAGTTTAAAATTTGAATATATTGATCTTGAAAAAGTTAATTCTGATCTCAATAAAGAAAATCAATTCCTAAAGGAACATGTACAACAACTTGATTCCTGCACTTTGGCTCTCAAATCTGAAATTTTTAAACAAAGTGTTACTGGGAATGAGAAAGAAAGAATTAGTAGTGACCAAATCAGATGTGAACAAGATCTAATGAGGTTAAAAAATGAACTATCATCTGAAAGGGAAAAATCTAGAAGAACAAATCTTGACCTAGCTAGAACTAAGTATAAGCCTGAGAGGGAAAATAAATGGACTCAATCTTCAACGATTGTGACTCAACTCAGTAATAGAACACATAACACTAAAGGTGGAGTAGGTTTTGTTAAAGAAGTCCCTAAGAAAACCTCTTATCTATGCACACATTGTGGTAATAGTGGTCACTCAATGGGTACCTGCCCAATAGTTACAACTCACGTGAATAAGAACTTCAAGACTGCCTCGAATAGAAAAACCAACCATATTAAAAGAAAGTAATCACGTCAAAGGAACAGGTTGGGTCAAAAGAAAAAATCAAAAAATGTTTTACCAATATGGATAAATAGAGATCTAATTCATCCTTTTTATCAATACAAAGGACCCAATCTAGTATGGGTTCCTAAATCTAACCTTTGAATTTGCAGGGACATCAACATCCTATATGAACAATTGCTGCTTGAGACACATGATTGAAACTAGAAATTCCTCTCACTTGTCGAAGAAAATGATTGAATCTTAGTTTTTTTTGGTGAAAATTCTTTTTGGTCAAATCAAAGAAGGTGGAAAATTATGCAAGACCAAAGAAACACCTTTAAAGGGACGTGTTGGAACTTGGGGATGATTAAAATTACATGAGTATCCCTCAATGACTAATGAACATTATGCATACTACCCTCTAATCTTGCATTTTATGCTTAGTTTGTACATTAGGTTATATGTCGCTACACCACTTTTCAAGGCATGCTACTTCTGCACTATAATATTGTATTTGCATCTGTCATGGGAGAGAAACTTAGTAAAATTGAAGCAAAATTCAGCATTATCAAGAGATCAAAGGTATGTGAACTACAATTATTCATAATTAAATATAAAATCAATGCACTTGAACCTCTTCCTTCTACTTGTCCCAAAAGATATATTCATGTCATCAATACTACTAAACAAATATCTTCTTAAAAAAAGCATTTTTCAAGCCTTATCATGTGTGATAGTCTATGGTTGAGATGACTTTAGTGGATGACACCTCTACTTTGGTGTCTTATAAAATATAAGGTGTGGTGTAGAAAGTAAATCGTGCTTGTTATTAGGGCGAATCTGCATTGGGTGTGTCTAAAATTATCGAGGAAGTTTTGGAGGATGTACCTTGTGAGGGGAAATATTTTGGGGACCCTACACTTGAACAAAGTTCAATTGTTAGGCTGAACTTGGGTGCATCTACTGAGGGAGAATCGATGGAAAACCCATCTGTTGAACCTAGTTCTTCTATTGGGAATCATATAAACTAGGGTTTAGGATTGATTAAAATAAATTATAGTTGGTGCTGCATCTGATAGTACCATGTCAAGGGAACAGATTGAGAGAACGTGTTCCTCTACAAATGTTGTTTAAGAAAACTTGTTCTTCTTACTGATTGTATTGAAATTAAACATGAGTGAACTATTGGTTCTGCAGAGGGTACACAATTGATTGAACAATTATTTTAAAAAGTAAAAGGAATTGAGCTTGCACGGACCAAGACTACCTTTGAAATAAAGAAGGCTGTTAATTTTGTTAATCCAAAAGATAAAAAAAATTCTGCTGAAAAATGACTTCAAGTTATCCTCTCATGCCCGATCTTTTGATATAACCTATCCACTCTAGCCTTTGACTTCCCAATTTTTTTTCTCATCACAAGTACATGATTTTATCTTTAATTTTGATTACATTTATGGTATATATGCGTCTTCATTAATGCTAATGTTGGGTTTGAGTTTCTGGTTCATGTCGATCTCCTATGTTTGCGCAAATGCTTTGTTATAGCTAACTGAGTTCTTGATTTTCAAGTGTTTATGTAGGTGATAGCCCAAATGGTCATGAGTATCGAATTTGTTTCTCTTAGTGTGGTGTATATCTTCACAATGTTTTATGATGTCAAAAGGGGAAATGCATACTTGTGTAATATTTATAACCCAATTGGTCTAACTTGATCCTCTAATGTGTTTTTTTTGTGTATTAAATTTTAAGAAACTGACACAACACAGATTGATTATTCACACAAGAAGCAATGGTTTGTCATCATTAAAATGGGGGAATTTATTAGGTACACATGAATATGTATATATTTTGAAGAATGACAAAGATTGCATCGTGAAACAAGTTTAGCAGACATGATCTGTGTTTAAGAAGATCACTGGCAAAAGGTGTTTAAGAAGATCACCGGTAGAAGGATTCTGAAAATTAAGTACAACGAGTAATTTATTTTGAAACATACTTAAAGTAGGAAAGTTGCGTACAAGAACAGACAGTACTAACACACGTTTCAGTGAATTCAAGTTTGAATAGGATTACACGTTTTAGCGAAACCAAGCGTGAAAGGAATTAGCGTTCAAAAAAAATTTCTTATTTAATTAAGGAAAACTGTGTAGAAGGAAGATTGTTTTCCTAAGCTAAATAAGAAAATTCATGTAAGAAGTATCCTTTCAATGCAAAGTACAAAAAGAAGTCCATGTCGAGTTTGGTTTAAAGACAAAAATGTTCGAGTTGAACTACTTCCTACTTAGTAAGGAAATAATTTGAGGCGGAAGTGATGAAGAATCCAAGTTGAATTCTACAAGGCTTTGGTGCGGCAAAGTTAAGTTCAAGTTGAAGAAGGAGTTGAAGATGCGTCGAAGACAAGTTTGAGTTGAACTGTGAGTTCCGCACAATGTAGAAATCCTACGCATAAGCTTCTATATTTCAAGAGAAAAAGGAAGCAGAGCACAAGTAGGATTTCTAGTTGAAATAGGTTTTGGATTCAAGTCCAAATCAATAAATAGGGAGATAGTTTCACTTGAGAAAAATTGTGCACTTACATAGAGAGAAGATCAAAACACGATCAAGAGGTTTGAGAGAGTTTTGAGAGTTACTTGCGAGTTTTGCCAATTTGTGAGGAAAAAGTTGTAAGATTGTGATTAAGAGCTCGGATTACAATCGAGTGTGTGTGTAGGATTCGTCTAACAAGTTTGAGAAACTTGACGCAGGGTAGAAGACATAAACCAGGGATTTTTTGTCTTGGGTAGCTAGGAATTAGAGTTTATAATTTCTTAGCTTGGAATTAGAGTTTATAATTCCTTAGGCTACACAGGTTTGTAATCTGTTGTTGATGTTCAAAGTTTAATGAAGTGGAGTTAAATCCTACAGAGGTGTGGGTCGTGGTTTTTACCCTTGTGAGTTGGGGTTTTCCGCGATAAAATATTGTGTCATTATTTTATTTGCTTTACAAAACGTAACTACTCGAATCGGCATAGGAACATGTAGAATAAACTTGTTCCTTAGACAAATTTTGGGGGTCAAAATTCCAACAGTACTTATCCTAATTTCATGTGACGGTGGCTTATGTTAGTCAAATATAGTGATCTAGGACTATTTTTAGACCAAATTGAAGAAAACCTTAAATCCAATAAATAAACTTTACAAAATCAATATAATATAATTGTGCTTTAATAGACAGTGCTTCGTGGACTCTTTATACTATACAAAGTTTCTTCATTGACCGAACAAATGAATCTAAAATATAATATGATTTTTGACAGATAATCTTTTTTTGTTGAACCTATAAAACTGCCTTCAATTTCAACACTACATGAACACTACCAATGTATTATTTTCATGCATAATCACAAAAGTGTAAAGGTGATAGACAAAGCTTTTAGGAAAATTATTGTTGGTTTATGTCATCAACATAAACAACAAGTAGAGCAATCCCCCATGCTGTTTTCTTTATAAGAACACAGAAGTAAGCAAAGTCACTACTATTTTCTTTGTCAATAAATATTCACTATGGTTATTAAGTAACATCCACCTTATTTGATGTTCCCATAAGGATCATGAACAAGTTTATAGAAACTTATAAATTCTTTAGCTAGTTTCAATCCTTTGAGAATTACCATATACATTTTGTCAAGTGACAATATTAAATGTGTGGATTGTTATGTTGGAAAACTCTATGCACATAGGAAGCATACCATAATCATGCAACTTGCATGAATAATAGACAACACATCATTTATGTTTGAACAAGTATAATCATGTTAGAGCATATAAACATTTTGAACTTAATTTCAGAAATACCTATTGAAGCGTCAGCAAATATATTCAATTGAATCCACATGCTAGTCGACAAGCTAGAACATTCATGTAAATCCACAAGCTAGTATACAAACTGGACCACAATTCTATGGTCTTCTGTAGTGACCTAATTTACCTTCCAAACTTACTTATTACTTGGGTTGGCAAGTATTTTATAGAAAAGTTATATTCTTTCAAGAGTTAGAAGAATCCCTATTATATAGTTTTTTCCTAGTTCAAGTAGAAGGAATATGATGTCTTTCTTTAGAATAGAATAAGACATGCACATCTCCCTTTCCTTCAAATAGAAAATTCAGGTCCTTCTACCTTTCCTTAGAATAGAAAAATTAATATACTTCTCAATTGCGTTAGAATAGAGAAAGACACATACTTCTTCCTTTCCATAGAATAGATAAAGACGCATACTTCCCTCTTTTCCTTTTATAATAGATCCTAAGTTCTTTGTTAAATATAGGGAGGGTAGGGACAACAAAATAATTACCGAGGCTTCCTATTATGGAAATAATCTAAAATATTTAATTTGAATTATTATTACCATAATTAGTTAATAATCATTCCACTAGAAATTTGTAATTGCACTCCTCTATTTATATTTCAAAATTTCCCATTAAATACATGTATTTCTCTGTATTAAGATTACAGATACTAATCAATAAAATAATTACTGACGAACGTAATCCAATGATCAATTTTCTTTAGAGCACTGCTTCACTTATTTCATGTATTGGATTTATAAATCCACTAGTAAGGTTTGACACTATAAAAAGTTTTACGCTTCTCAAAGAGGCATATCATCATTCTCTTTATCGGGACATGAATTCCGTTAACTAACTTAGTATTTTACCAATATATATTATCATCATTCAATCTACCAGGTATGTTGACTCATCTTAGAATCTCATCTTTTAATAAATCAAAACGATAATTAACATACACGGATCATAATAATTATATCAGGATTAAGTATATAATTACATTTAATAATTTAGAAAAATATATTTTTGTCAGTCAATCTAAAGAAACTACGTCTACTCAGTTTTGTTCAATACATACAATAAATTGTACTAGCATAAGAAATTAGAACTTTATAATTCTCATAATCAAGATAAACTACATATAATCATGTGTGACAGTGGTACCGATGCCATGTCCAATTCTCATCTTAGATTGTGAACAAAATCTTTATATTTATATAAATGCATGGTTAATAGTATATAGCCCAACAATTTCACACTAAGATATTTAATCTTTTAAATTGTTAGAGTACGATTTCTAATATATGATCAATAGTTTATACCCTAACATGTTGGTCCAATAAGGTTACACTTGTCAAGATGCATGATGCATTATTCACTTAAACATTTCTACACCACTATGCTTAAATAAATGTAGAATTTAGCTTCTTCAGTATTACAGAATATTGTGTGTTATATAGTATCAAATTGGGCCATAATTTTATATCCATTCACAATGCGACAAAATTTACTCAGATATCATCAATTTATTATTTACACATACCTAAAGCTCTCATTAGGTTTCATAAGCCGTAGGCTCATCAAGATTACATTGTCTACTGATTATGATATTTTTTCTCTTTCTAGCAATCATCGCAATTGGAACCGACTTTTGTATCATGCTTTATGTATATTGTAGAGTTTTTCCCTCTAAGATATTTAATAGGAGCATTTGCAATTTAAATATAAGACTATTTTTGGGTCAACAAATTCTTGTAGAATTTGACTTCAATTGTCTTTTGAATGAGTATCGTACTAAAGATAATTCACAAAATATTTCTTTGTTTCTTATGTTGTGAATGATGTATATATTTTAATCATATACCGCACATCACAATCTACTAGATGAGAAATTATTTGTTTCCGACCTAAACAAATTGAGAGTAGTGGGCAAATTAGTGTGTGATGGAATCGTAAAGGGATGAGGGTTGAGTGAGTGAAGGAGAAAATAAACTAAGAATTTCACTTATGCAACTTTTTTGCCTACTTCCATTAGTGAAGTTATTGTCCTCGTTTATAAGGAAACTTGTTTTTCTAGAAAATAAATTATTCAAACATTATGACCAATCAAACATTGAAAAATTGAACAATATTTTTTGGAAAATGGTTTCCTCCTTACCAAGCACACCCTAGTGTTAATTTGTTGGTTTAATTCATAGAAGCGTTGTTGTATACAAATATATCCTTTCAATGACCAACACAAAAAATTTATTCTCTTAAGCAATGGTTCAACTATTTATTAGAGGTATTCAGTATCAAACTAGCTCAGATATCACTCAACTTTATTAGGATGAATGTCTTGATTACTCAATTTGGAAATTATGCTCTTAACACGAACACAAACTTTGTGAATTTCAAAATGCACGTTGACAATAAATGCACATGAGATCATCTTATATATGTATGCATCTATTTAAGATATCACATAAGAGGTGAAGATGTCCATATTCACTTTTTATATTTTTAGAGATTTGATTGAAATATTAGTTGGTCTAATCTACTTATCATGAGAAAAAACAATAAAAAATTTCAAACAATATGTTAGTTCTTCAATATATGTTGAATAGTTAATATGCACAGTTTCAAGTTTAAAAAATTGTTCATGATTAGCATCGAATACTTTTTATCAAAGCAATAGTTTTATATAGGTTTCACATCCTTTAGGAAAATCTAGAAATTTTTATTTCCTTAAAGGAAATTAATAAATCATACCGTAGAAATCATTTCACAAGATTTATTTTCTTCCGCCTTATATTGATACTTTAATAAAGTTAATCAAGATGTATCTATGTACTACATTTACATATTGAAATGAATTTCAATCCACAAAAATGACATGTACATCCTTTATTATTTTTTCTCTTCAAGAGAATTTGTGGTATTTCATTCATTCACTACGGAGAATGAAATCTGATTACTTGAATGTGTTTGAAATACAAAATTCATCTCATTATTTTGCTGAAGTAGACATCGCTTCAGAGTATTTCTCATATAGTTTTCAAATTATTTTCTCTTTAGGAGAAAATTTGGCAGGTTTACTCTTTGGAACATGTATTTTGAAAATTTACCACTTCCAGAATAAATGTTAAAGTTCTATTAATTCGAGAGTAAAGTTCAAAGGTCTATTACTTTTGGAGAAGATGTCAAATTCTTACTAATTAGGGAGTTAGTTGCAAAGTGTTTACTACGTTAGAAGTGAACTTTTTTTGTTTATGTCACGTTCCAAACTACTCCCTTGACGTGATTGACAGCAAACACACACCACTTGACATGTAATCCCAACTCACATACCTTAACCATTAATTCATAACATTTGCCGAAATAAATAAGTACTTAAACAGTATGATAAATTATTATGAACACTTAGTATCTCAATATATGAATATAACACTCTTTCCCAAATCCCATACTAAACCAAGATGCCCAAAAAGGAAGCACAAAAAGGACTCGGAATATTAATAAGGGAAAAGGCACAAGTACCCCCTAGACTATGACCAAAATCCCAGAGACAAACCTTAACTAAACTAAGGTCCTATTACCCCCATTAACTTATTTTTTTTGTAATTTTATACACCTTTTGTCTTACCTGGCACACTCCATGACTCCACACAATTGAGGCGCGTGGGAGATATTTGGATGTCACGTAAGCCAAAAAGGTGCACAAAATTATAAAAAAAATAAGTTCATTGGGGTAATAGGACCTTAGAATAGTTAATGTGTGTCTCCGGGATTTCGGTCATAGTCTAGGGGGGTACTTGTGCATTTTCCCTATTAATAATAATGAGTCTTTTGAAAGCCTTAACGAGAAATGCATTTGTTCACCTCAACAACTGTGGATCAACTCTAGTAAACTCATCAATTGCTAGCTTTGTCATCACCATTAGTATCTACATGGACATGCATGTAATGCGTGAGTTATACATATATATAACCATGAAATCCTTGACCTGCTCCTTTAAAACACCCTTGCAATAAGTGTTGGAGTATACAAACACACCACGAGCATAAAAATTATTTGCATACGTTTTATATCTAAAAATAATATCCAAGAATTTTCAAACAATTGTTTATCAAAAATGCTATATTTTTAAAGACAATTTGCACTAAGAACTTGCCAAAAAAGGCAGTTAAAGCAATTAATCAACACCACAAGTCCACGACAAAAATATATTTAGAAGAATACACAATGCTCAGTACTTCCAACAACCATACACAATGCACAATACCGTCAAGAATCATACAAATGTCCCAACCTCATGGCTCACACTCGTATCAGATCACGAAACAATTTTATCAACGGAGTCCTAATTCGTATCCTTGAAAGAAAAATATGTGTTTGGCCCTAAAGACCACTGGTTCTCCCAAGCACACGTTCTTCCCAACCCAGGCAGAAAAAATATGTTTAAAAAGGGATTTGAAAAGCAAGCACCCGAAGCTTAATGTTTCACTTACCTCAATTTTAAACTCAAGTCAAACACGTTCTCAAATACTTACGCAGGAAGTCAACTCGGATTAATGAGTTTGAATTCAGAACCAATAATATTTTCGAGTAACCAATTCATTATAGAGTCCAAGTATATATCGAGTTTCATCCCTTCTTGTTGGTTGGTGGATAAAATTTCAATTTCATTAAGTTTCATGCTTAGAGCTAAATCGTAAATTTCTACCTTGAACTTATCTCAATATTATCATTCATACGCAAATAGTTAATATTATGTCCAAAGTATTGATTATTCATATATCAGAATATAATAATCAAAATGAATATAAACACGATGTTGTAACAATAGAGCCGCATAGCCAACACTGATGGCTTAGCCCCCAATTTCTCAATATAATGTCTAATCTCATAATTATTTCCATAAGATCATTCCATACTAGTCATTGCCATATCATTAATTGTTGACCAATATCATTTCGAAAGGAGTACAAATTAAGATTTGTAGTACCTAAAGCTTTTCTTTTAAATTTGTTAAACGGTACTAAGGGGATGTTACGTAATTTGTTAGAGTTATGCACGTCGTAGTAATGTAGAGATTAATTATGAGTAAATTTGTCTATTGTTTATGTAGATATTACTTATGAAGAGATAAGTTAAACATGTATTAGAAATTCTATATTCTATTCTGCATAAAAAATACTTAGATTCCGTAATAAATTATACATGTATTAGTTATGCGGGTTTTAAAATTGTCAACCAGATGTCGTATTAATTTTATTCATGAATGACTTATTTCCTATATATCTACCAAACATTGTATATGTTATATGGAAATTAATATGGATAACTTGTTTCTTATGTTGTTACCAAAAGAGCCCTTAAGAAGGGTCGTCTCAACATGTTTGGGGGCCTAAAGTCAAACGTATAAAGAGGCCATATTTTTTTAGTTGACAAAAATAAATTGAATAATTATATCATAGTCTGTGTAATCATACAAATGAGGTCTAGAGAGGCAGGATGCTAGCATTATAAAGTAAGAATGTAAACAATGTAAATTATTTTCAATGAAAATTATATAATATAAAGTTAGAATAATAAGACAGGACTCAATTTTTTTTAAAATATGATTATATTAAAATAGTGTTGTGATGAATTTGATAAGTAGATATAAAAATATTAAAATGATCTTGATTAGTGTTGGTGCTTGAAATTTAAATAAGACACCAAAAACAAATTTGATCTTTGTATAAATACACAACAATAGATTTTAGATAATGTAGAAGGTTTGAACGTTTGAGATCAGACTTTAGAATATTCAATAATGAAAGAATAAAAAATAGTGACAAGAGAATAAAAAAAAGTAAGTATAAGAACACAATACGATTGGTTCATGATAAACGTCAGAATATAAATGAGCTAGACAACAAAAGAGATAGTCACATGCGAAACTAGAAAGGATACTACAATTAACTAGTCACATAAGAATGTAGAAAAGATACTACAATCAACTAAACAATATTCAATTTCTCAATTATATTTTCTATACAAAAAAAATCTTTTAATATTTATCAATGTATGAAATTTTCTATCAATATATATATATATATATATATATATATATATATATATATATATATATATATATATATATATATATATATATACATATATATAATAAACATATATGGGAGAAAATGGGGGGCCCAAACAAGCGATTGCTTTTGTGGCCTTATGGTCGAGACACCCCTGCCCTTAATTCTAAGTCCATTCTACACATATAAAACTCTTGTAATCTATATCTAATTTTGTAGTTCTCTTTTAAAATTTAGTAACATGTTTTACTTCTCTATATTTTGATTGTGAAGAAACAAATTCGATTAGGTCAGAAATTGAGATGGATGGTACAAAATAAACGGTTGCTCAGGCTTAGGGAGGTGGAGCTGCTGCCGGAGATAGGGATTTTGGTGATTGCCGGAATGAACATCTTCTTTATACTCGTCAAAGTATTTAAAATAATCATCTTGTTCTTGTGTTTATGTTAAAGATTTTGGATTTGGAATCTAGGGTTATTTTGTGTTTTATCAGTTTAATGTGGAATATCCTGTGTTTTTAGATTTAATTTTTTTCAAAGCTCACTTCTCCAAGTGAATTGGGGGATTTCTATTACTTCTACTCGGTTGAGTAATTTGATTATAACTACTTATATTGATTAGATAAAATAAGTTTTATTCTTTCACAGCAAAACGTGATGTCAACATGTTTTAATATATTTGAGAAGCATTTATCTAGATTGTATTCTTATCAAGCCTTTAATTTAAAGTTGATCTTTTGTCAAAATGATTGTATAGAATGGAGGACAGTAACAGGCACTTTCCTATCTTTGGGAAAGACAGAGCAGAGGATCTTAGGAAAATTGTAGTGAGGTTTGAGGAAAAGATGTGGTCTAAACTCTTTTATATTTATTCATGTTGGTATAAATTTGCATTCGTTTTTCGAGTTATCTAGACGCGTTGAATACATTTTAACTCAAATTTATTTAATATTGCAGTATGATTATTTGTGGAAAGTGTCCTTTAAGATGCTGACAATGCCCAATTGTTTACATCCCAATACTGCAATGTTACGACCCAAAACGATCTCGTGAGTGGCACCCACCCTTATCCTACTAGGTGAGCGAACCAACAAATCTAAACTCCAATATTTACCAATAGTTCAACTGTAAATAACAAAATAATGCGGAAGACTCAAAATCTCATTTAAGGTAACTAAGTAAATAAGCTTCTAAGTTTACACTTATCGTCCCCAAAATCTGGAAGTCATCACATCAAGAACATCTATCCTCAAATTACAAAGTCTAAGAATGTTTGAGAAACAAAATAAGTAAGAAAATGGTTCATGTCCGAAATTCAAAGACATCAAGACTTGAAGAAGAGAATCCAGCACGAGCTAAGAATAATAGCTCACCCTGAACTCTGATATTCTGAAGACTGGCTAGAACTGAGGGCGAGTCGAAGACGATGGCACACTTGCTGCACTCCACAAAATAACAAAGAAGAAAATACAAGTAGGGGGGGTCAGTACAAGGAACACGTACTGAGTAGGTATCATCGGCAAACTCAAAATAGAAAACAATATATACCGAATAATAATATACAGTCAACCACAATACTTAACAGATAGCAAGTAACAATTACATAAACCATTGGCAACAACACCATAATAAGTACACCATCAATCACAACATCAAGCACACCCTTGAGGACTCATGCCTCCACACCATACTCATTTGGGAAAATAGTTTCTTTGAATTTGAGTAAAATAATATAATTCAAGATTCTTTTCATTTAAAAATACCGTGTCGGAACGTGACACTCCGATCCAAAATACCGTGTCGGAACGTGACACTCCGATCCAAAATATACCGTGTCGGAACGTGACACTCCGATCCAAAAATACCGTGTCGGAACGTGACACTCCGATCCAAAATATACCGTGTCGGAACGTGACACTCCGATCCAAAAATACCGTGTCGGAACGTGACACTCCGATCCAAAAATACCGTGTCGGAACGTGACACTCCGATCCAAAAATACCGTGTCGGAACGTGACACTCCGATCCAAAAATGTATTTAATTTATTAAAACTGTTTTCAAATCATTTTATTTCCATCAAGCCTTCTTTATTCAAGGCATCACTTCAAAAGAGAGTTTTCAAGAATAAAATTCAATAGTCTCAATATTTTAGGCAAAACACAAACCACACAATCATAATATACAACCACAAAATCAAGTAATAGGAGACTTTACAATATCATCCAATACATATCAATCGCTATTTAGAGTTTATCTATCACATAGAAATAAACCATAACCTACCTCCACCGAAGAACCGAAATCAAGCAAGCTACCTCTCCAATGCCTTTGCCTTGCTTATTGCCTAAGAACCCTTTCAATCCGAAGTCCAAAATGCCTGTTCTCCTCTCCCTTTCACGTTTTTCTCTCACTGCTTCTCAGCTGATCAGTTCTTCCTCCTCTCAATTAAAGACTCCATCCTCTAATAATAATGCAAGACTATAATTATAAAATTGTAAAAGTAATCCCCCATTAGTCTAAAGTTATTTTCTTTAATACCCACTAACTCCATTATAAAAGCTAGTCCACTAAATACATAAATAATAGCCCAAAACATCCATTAAAATAATTAGTGGAAGCTGACATCGTGTGGGGTTACGCTGCGTGTGACGGTCCGTCGCACCTGTGACGGTCCGTCGCATCTGTGACGGTCCGTCCTGCAGGTCCGTCACGAAGTTCAGAGAATTGCTCCCAGTGCCCAATTTTCAAGAGTTGAAGTGTTTTGAAATGGAGGATCACGACGGCCCATCGTGTCTGTGACGGTCCGTCCTGCAGGTCCGTCACAGAGTTCAGAGAGTCGATTTCAGCACTCAATTTAAGAATTCTAAGTGTTTTGGAACGAGACCCCCTCGACGGTCTGTCGTGTCTGTGACGGTCTGTCCTGCAGGTCCGTCACAGAGTTCAGAGAGTCGATTTCAGCACTCAATTTCAGAATTCTAAGTGTTTTGGAACGAGACCCCCTCGACGGTCCGTCGTGGGATCCGTCGTCTCAGACAGTTATTTCCAGAATGAACTCTACTGCTCAAAACAACTAAACAGGTCGTTATAATAGATACCAATTTACCCATCGTTCGTCCTCGAACGATCAAAAGAAGGCGAGGGTAAGAAAGAATACAAGAATCAACAAAAATATGTGAATATCTTTTGTGCATATCATACTCAGCCTCCCAAGGTCTTACCTCAAATGCATCAAACCAGCCAATGGGAGAGGTACATCGCCTCTCTTAATATGCCTCGGATATGGTCATATCCATACTCAAGTGGTAGCTATTGTTGTACGTAAACTCAACCAACAACAATAGGTATTTTCCATAACCATCAAAGCTAATCTGCAACATATTCTCAAGGACCTTGACACAACCATTAGGTGTATTTTTCCCCCACATACTCACGATAAAATGTTGAATCAATAATGATTCCAATCAGAAGTGAACTTGAATCAGCCACCACACACTCATAATACACAGATCACCAACTAGTCCATATTATAATTGCACACATACTTAGTTTATCGAACCCCACATGCACTGAAGTTAATACTCTTACTATAAACAAAACCTTATAACCACACTGATCATCTTCCTTACTCCCAATCATCATTAATGTCAAGCATTCTTATCAAATATATGTTCAAACTATGACTATTTCTCTTTCTGTTAAAGCATTTCATGACAAATATGAGTCCCAAACAAGGCTAATAACACTAATTTCAAATTTAAGAGTATATTTTCATCGAGATAAAATCATTAAATCACACTCAAAGTCAACTTTCCGCTACTTTCATATATCATGCTTTAGCTACCATTCAACACCATCATATACCTTATGCCAATACTTGGGGAAATTCTTGGGTACTCAAATTATTTTGTATACTATAAACTCATAACCTCTATTTACCATAAAATGTCTATGTAGCACATTATAACACTATTAGGTCATCTATCATAACTTGAGAAATCTAATCTCACGTAAAACTCTAATTTTCCATATCTCACTATTTGTCATCCAAATTAAAACTCAATCTTTATAAAAGTCGATGATAAACTCATAGTAAGTATGTACCGATCAAGTTCACATCGCACAATCATATCTAAACTCGTAGGCGAAAAAAAAAATAAAAATTAAAACAACATTCAGTTACATCCAAATATTTATACGATAGGTCTTATTCCTTCACTTTTCTAAAATTCTTTCCATGGTGCAAAATTCTAAATTTATCAATCCTTCAATATTTAAGACTTTTGTTCTCTAGATCTCTTACCGATCTCATCTTTTTACCAACAATCCGTGACGTTTTAGTTCACATTCTCAAAACTGTGAGGAAAACTCTTCCTTAGATTCTTTAACAATCAAAAGTAATAAACTTTACGACTCTAATCATGTGTAAGTTCTTTCACATTCTCAATACCCTATGCAATCAATTCTTTATTATCTTACAAATTCATACCTTGATAAGACATATCACTAGAAATGCAAACTTATAATGAAAAAAAAAATAAAAAAAAATAAAAATTGAATTCTAAATCCAACTATGTAATCCAATACCCTTATATGTCTACAACTGCTTATACTTTGAAGACTTTTATAAATTCCTATATCTTAACTTATCATTGATCGTCTCTTCATCGGCCTTACCATATTCATCACTAAAAATTCAACCATACTCATTACTAAATTCAACACTACAACAGAACTTATCATCTACTTGAATTGATGTTTGTACATACCTTTCTTAAGTTTATCCAATAGCTTTAACCGATCTGATGACATGTGACACTATTACCTTAACCAAGACAAAAATAGCTAAAACCACGCATCCCTGAACCCAGATATGCACCAATAAGATTTATTTATTTTTTTCCTCCCTCAAAGTCAAATTCTACCAGATTTTAAAGTATCAGGTCTTAAATTAAGATTCCTATTAATAAATATTATGCTAAAAAACCTCATAATACACACTATAAATACAATGCCTCTACAATTTTAATGCAAGCACCACCCAAACGCAGCTGCTATTCAGGACCAAGAAAAGAATCTTTCGGACATCCGAATCCAATCTCCACCGTTTAAATCAACCACCAAGATTTCAAAAACATGTATTTAAAATTTTATCCCAGTCCAACGGTTATTTAATTAGGAAACACGATCTTAAGGTTGATGGTCGGAGAAAAAGTATGCAACAAAATAAATCTTTTTCTTCTCTCTTGTTGATTCCCTCTCAAAACCTCTCTTATGTCCTAATGTCTTTCAAGGAAAATAGTCAAAATACTAATGAGTAGTTGAATTTTTCTCTTAAGACCATCCTCTATTTATACAATTGTGTTTTTCCTTACAAAGTCAAAATCAACAACAAATAGGATTACAATTCTAATTCTTTTTCTAATAGAATTGGAAACCAAATAAAGAGAATAATTTCAATCCTTTTTCATGTAGGACTAGGCCTAGTGTCCAACTCTTAAGCAAATAATAAATTTGATATCACAACCGACGAAACACTTTCAAGACCTTGTTGTCACTAAAACTGATCTAAATGAGAATTTTCGATACTAATATAACAAACATAAATCATATAGGTCATATATCACTTTCTCTTTTTACCATCATTCTTAACCAGACCTTTTAATCATCAAGAAGTGACCTTTTCCTCGACATGACACCTTAAACTCAGGTATACCAATCAAATTTACGGGACTAACTCAATTTTATAAGTATTTTCTTACCAAAATCTTCAATTTAGTTCACCCAAGTATACTCAATAGGACTTTCTTTCCCTATAAGTTTGTCATCCTAGTATCAATATACCTTTTGAAGCTTAAGATAAAACTGTCAGTCCTCATTCAGAACCCTCAAGATACATATCACAACCTAAATATATTTTAATATTGTACCAAAGATCCATCGCTAAAATATTTTTCAAAAGTAATACAATCCAAGTGTCTATAGTAATAAACTAGTTGGTTTCTCAAATGTGAAAGCAACACTGAATCTCATTATCTAAATATGTCATACCACTAATTACATCTTAAGTAGTTAGTATTCAAACTTGACAATCGGTGTATTTGTTTCTACGTAACACTAGTACCGTACCGTGAAAGGTCATTAAATCCATCATTAGAACACATCATACTTATCGAGAAGATCGTACTCAAATAACCCACACATTTCTACCCATTGAATAACTACAAAACATTATCAAATTTGTTCTGTTTTTGGCCTAAACAATTTGCATTCTTTCTAAGATCAGGTCGATAGTAAAAGTAATACACTTAACGTATCTAATCAAGTGAGCATTGGTACTATTGTAGTAGTCTTATCATGACCCTTTTTATGTGCAGTTAATTATTATTTTATTTTTTTTAAAATCATAGTAGAAATTCTTCCCTCAATTGACTCAACAAAATTTCGTCATTCACTAAGCAACCCATATATCTTATGAGAAGTACTTTACTAATTGTATTTTCTAAAGTAATAATATTCATTATCTAGCCGTCCCTTATGATTTTTTTTTTCTTTTTGGATGTTGTCACCATGGCAAAGTCATTTTGCTTCACCCTATCTACCTCATATCCATTAAAATCCGTAGAATATATTTCTCCATGAAGAAGCCAGAAAATGCTACCCAAGTCATAGGTAGTGTCATTACCGGCAAGACTCAACATGAGACTGCCACCACATTTTCGCATCATCCCAAAATTAGTAAGTCAAAAACTCAATGTCCCATCACTCTACCATATCCATCTTATGAAACAACTCTCATAACAAACAATAAGGAAATCATAAGCATCTTCATATTCAGTACCCATGAAGAATAGGGGTTTCAACTTTAAGAACTTAATAAAAAGATCATACTAGTCACTAGTAATTACATGTCTATAGTGAATCGTGGAAACATATCTATTTTTAAGGATGCATACTCTACTATTGGTGTTGGTGTTTCAAATTCTACTACTCTAATATTAATCATATGCAAAATAGAGTGAATAAGGTTAGATACCAATTTGTATCACCCAGATACCAATTTAATCCAAGTAATAGCACGAAAGGAAGAAAGAAAGAAAGGAATTTTCCTAAAGTCTTATAGCCTCTCAAAGAAAAGTAAAGGCGTCCCCCTACCGTTCCTTAAGACTCTATTAAACTCGTTCTTGTGTGATGAGACCGACGAACCTAACGCTCTGATACCAACTTTGTCACGACCCAAAACGATCTCGTGAGTGGCACCCACCCTTATCCTACTAGGTGAGCGAACCAACAAATCTAAACTCCAATATTTACCAATAGTTCAACTGTAAATAACAAAATAATGCGGAAGACTCAAAATCTCATTTAAGGTAACTAAGTAAATAAGCTTCTAAGTTTACACTTATCGTCCCCAAAATCTGGAAGTCATCACATCAAGAACATCTATCCTCAAATTACAAAGTCTAAGAATGTTTGAGAAACAAAATAAGTAAGAAAATGGTCCATGTCCGAAATTCAAAGACATCAAGACTTGAAGAAGAGAATCCAGCACGAGCTAAGAATAATAGCTCACCCCGAACTCTGATATGCTGAAGACTGGCTAGAACTGAGGGCGAGTCGAAGACGATGGCACACTTGCTGCACTCCACAAAATAACAAAGAAGAAAATACAAGTAGGGGGTCAGTACAAGGAACACGTACTGAGTAGGTATCATCGGCCAACTCAAAATAGAAAACAATATATACCGAATAATAATATACAGTCAACCACAATACTTAACAGATAGCAAGTAACAATTACATAAACCATTGGCAACAACACCATAATAAGTACACCATCAATCACAACATCAAGCACAACCTTGAGGACTCATGCCTCCACACCATACTCATTTGGGAAAATAGTTTCTTTGAATTTGAGTAAAATAATATAATTCAAGATTCTTTTCATTTAAAAATACCGTGTCGGAACGTGACACTCCGATCCAAAATATACCGTGTCGGAACGTGACACTCCGATCCAAAAATACCGTGTCGGAACGTGACACTCCGATCCAAAAATACCGTGTCGGAACGTGACACTCCGATCCAAAAATACCGTGTCGGAACGTGACACTCCGATCCAAAAATACCGTGTCGGAACGTGACACTCCGATCCAAAAATACCGTGTCGGAACGTGACACTCCGATCCAAAAATACCGTGTCGGAACGTGACACTCCGATCCAAAAATACCGTGTCGGAACGTGACACTCCGATCCAAAAATACCGTGTCGGAACGTGACACTCCGATCCAAAAATACCGTGTCGGAACGTGACACTCCGATCCAAAAAAATGTATTTAATTTATTAAAACTGTTTTCAAATCATTTTAATTCCATCAAGCCTTCTTTATTCAAGGCATCACTTCAAAAGAGAGTTTTCAAGAATAAAATTCAATAGTCTCAATATTTTAGGCAAAACCCAAACCACACAATCATAATATACAACCACAAAATCAAGTAATAGGAGACTTTACAATATCATCCAATACATATCAATCGCTATTTAGAGTTTATCTATCACATAGAAATAAACCATAACCTACCTCCACCGAAGAACCGAAATCAAGCAAGCTACCTCTCCAATGCCTTTGCCTTGCTTATTGCCTGAGAACCCTTTCAATCCGAAGTCCAAAATGCCTCTTCTCCTCTCCCTTTCACGTTTTTCTCTCACTGCTTCTCAGCTGATCAGTTCTTTCTCCTCTCAATTAAAGACTCCATCCTCTAATAATAATGCAAGACTATAATTATAAAATTGTAAAAGTAATCCCCCATTAGTCTAAAGTTATTTTCTTTAATACCCACTAACTCCATTATAAAAGCTAGTCCACTAAATACATAAATAATAGCCCAAAACATCCATTAAAATAATTAGTGGAAGCTGACATCGTGTGGGGTTACGCTGCGTGTGACGGTCCGTCGTACCTGTGACGGTCCGTCGCATCTGTGACGGTCCGTCCTGCAGGTCCATCACGAAGTTCAGAGAATTGCTCCCAGTGCCCAATTTTCAAGAGTTGAAGTGTTTTGAAACGGAGGATCACGACGGTCCGTCGTGTCTGTGACGGTCCGTCCTGCAGGTCCGTCACAGAGTTCAGAGAGTCGATTTCAGCACTCAATTTCAGAATTCTAAGTGTTTTGGAACGAGACCCCCTCGACGGTCTGTCGTGTCTGTGACGGTTCGTCCTGCAGGTCCGTCACAGAGTTCAGAGAGTCAATTTCAGCACTCAATTTCAGAATTCTAAGTGTTTTGGAACGAGACCCCCTCAACGGTCTGTCGTGGGATCCGTCGTCTCAGACAGTTATTTCCAGAATGAACTCTACTGCTCAAAACAACTAAACAGGTCGTTACATGCAACTAATAGTCAGAATGTCCATACTCCGGGTGAACAATGAAAGTTCAGGCTTTGTATTTCACATTTTCACTTGAAATTTAAAATTAATAAAAGAGATCCTCGTATTTTTATTGCTTTCTATTCTATTTATTTTTGTTTTCAAATAACCTATATATGTGGTGTCGTGCAGACCTCTGAGAATCCTCATATTTTTAATTTTTTTGCGAAAGTAAACTTAAAAGGGAACTTTGGTTTTATTAAGTCAATCCAAACACCCACTAAGAGTTTTGTTGGAAACAAACTTTCCCTTTGAAATACTCTTTCTTTCCTCGTCATGTTTCTTTTTCCTAAAACTCCCTTTTAAAACTGAAAATTTAACCTAAGATATGATAATGGAACATATATCCAATGAAACTACTTCTGGGCCGGAGAACAGTAACGATAAAGCAACAGAGGAGGACAATTTGGACGTGTATGTCGTAGAAGAGGTGGTGTTTAGAAAGGAGCAAAACTATGTGTTTGAGATGGACAAAAAGAGAATGTCAAAATTGGGGAAACTAAGGTATTTTTATATTTGTTATTCTGCCTGTCCATTTATTTTGTTTCATGAAAGCCTTTTCCCTAATAAAAATAGAATAGAAAAACAACATTATATCATTAATTCATTTGATAATGATACAAATTATTTTTGCAATTGCTAAGTTGAGTAGCTAGCATAAATACACAAGGCCAGTGATTTACATTTTGTTGTTCGATTCTCCAATTACCAATTTTTTCAATCCTTTCTTTTGAATTAATTACTTGTCCATATCTTTAGGATTCATAAAGCATTGTTTGTTCTCATAAATATTAAGATATCTCAATATGAATGCACATTCAGTGATCAATATATTTTCTTTAGCTCCGAACATTGAATAAATAATAAATAGAAAATTCAAATAAAAGAAGTATTTGATATTAAAAATCTAAATTAATAAAATAAAAATAGTATTTGATACAGAAATAAAATATATATGTTTGCTAGTGATTGTGAAATTGTTTTTCATTAGTTGTGGGGGGTAATGGTTGGTGTTAGTTGTTAGTAATTGTGGTGGTACAGGTGCTTGTGTTGGTAGAAATTAGTTGATGTTAGTAGTTGCTGGTGTTGTTGGTGGGGGTTGAAGAGCATGTAGTGGTGGTAGTTGTGTTGATTGAGGTCATTGGTAGTAAGATTAACAACAATAGTTGTGGTAGAGGTGGGGTAGATACAATTATAATGATGTGGTTGGCGAGTAAATGGTGGTTGGCGACGGTAATGATTGTGGTGGTGTTTGGTGACTGTGAATGTAGTGGGAGTGAATATACACAAAAAAAACCTCTTAATAAGATCACAATAGCTAAGACCTATTCAGATCAAATAAGTGCTTAAATTTAATGTAAACAAATGCAGTTAATAACACTAGCTTTGAATACTTATACCAACATTAAATACAAGCAAAGGATACCTAAGAATGACAATTTAGAACACATTGCCTCCTTATTATGATCATTTTCTTTTTCCCTTTGTAAGGAATATTTCAATCGGAACCGATTGTTTTATCATGCTTTTTGCATGTCATAGACTGTCCTCCTGGAACATTTAATAAGAGCATTTGCAACTGAAATATGAGTTAACTTTGGGTTAGCAAATTTGTGTAACATTTTACTTGAATTAACTTTTGAATAAGTATCATACTAATGAGGTACCTGATGCTCGCATGAGGTTTCAGAAGTCATAATCTTTACGAGAGCATATTGCCTACTCATTATGATAATTTCCATTTTTTCCTCGTTATAATAATTATTGCAATTGGAACCAACTTGGTTACCATGCTTAATTCATGCCATGTACTATGTCCTTTCGAGATATTTAAAAGTAGCATTTGAAACTGAAATATGAGATTACTTTGGGTCAGCAAATGCTTCTATCATTTGACTTGAATTATCTTATGAATGTGTATCATCGTACCCTTTAGAACTAACCCCTCAAACCTCCTTACTAGTTTGTCTATTCACCCCTATTCACGTGTCCAAATGATCTAGTCTGGCTTCCCTAAACATAGGTCACTCCCATGTTTATCGAATAAACTCATATATCGCACGTTAAAATCTTTGAGGTGGAAAATATTTTGTACCTTAATCTAAATCAATTGCTATGAGGCCAAATATGCCGTAATTGTTGGTCATATGCATAACAGTGTTATTCTATACATTATATCATATCCTAGACCAACACTTAATTTTATTCTCATAATTATAATATCCTAGACCAACACTTAATTTTATTCTCATAAGCAGTGATTCAGCTATTTATCAAATATATTATATGTCAAACTAGCTAGCTTGGGTATAAATCAGTATTAGTGAAATGAATTGTCTTTAACTTAAAACAATGAATGTCAAACGACGTTATTACATTGGTGAGAGTTATGTTCCTCACCTTGTAATCTCCTCTTTCATATTTCCTCTCCAGACCCTATATTTTAAAGAAATAATATGTGTATATATATATATATATATACCATTAGATTAAAAATAGTGTCATAACATATAACTTTGATTGTTGAAAATTAAAGAAATAATCACCAAAAAATAAACACCATTAATTATCTGTAAATAATTACAAGTAAACTTATCATGAAGATTTCTTTTTGTTTTTGCCAAAAGGTCCAGAATGTTACTTTGCTTATGTGATTAACATTATTCTTTCTATAGATGGACTAAATATATGAATAATTCATTTTTAGGAACAATAATTCTTAGTATTAATGTATTATAATTTTCCACCTTTTAGTTATTAGCGCTTTCTTGTTTCTCGAAAGAAAAAAGTAGCATGACAACCATGAGTGAGAAAGACCAATTCCTTAGCAGTAGTGGTGATGATGGAAACTCTGAAAGTTATTTTTATTTAAAACTCACCTTAGAAAAAAGAGAAGATTCAGACAAAATGTGAAGAAACTAGCCTTATTGATAGAATCAGTCAGCTGCCTAACGATCTTATTGTTCAAATCCCTTCTCGATTGTTCATATCAGAGTCCTTCATAACGAATATTCTCTCTAGACATTGGAAATACTTCTGGACTTCTGTTGACAACATTGTTTGTGACAATAAGGAGTATTGTCATTCACATGTCTTGGTGGTACACAAATTCATTTCCTTAACAGATAATAGAAGTCCAGAAGTATTTCCAATGTTAAGAGAGAATAGTTGTTCTGAAGGAATCTGTTATGTTCAATCGCGAAAGAATTTGAACAATAATAGCATTAGGCAGCTGACTGATTCTATCAATGAGGTAGTTTCTTCACATTATGTCTCATTTTCTTTTTGAGGTGAGTTTCAATAACAAAAACTTTCAGAGTTTGCATCATCACCACAACTATTAGGGAATTACACTCATGTCTGTCATGCTACTTTTTATTTTGTTGAGAAACAACAAAGCGCTAATAACTGAAAAGGGGAAAATTATCATACATTAATAATGAAGAAAATTGTTGCTTCAAATGAATTATTCATATTTTAGTCCATCTATAGAAAGAATAATGTTAATGACATAAGCAAAGTAACATTCTGGACCTTTTGGCAAAAAAAAAAAAAACATCTTCATGATAAGTTTACTTGTAATTAGCTATAGACAATTAATGTTGTTTCTTTTAATTTTGGTTTATTATTTCTTTAATTTTCAACTAGCAAAGTTATATTTGATGACACAATTTTTTATCAAATTGTATGTGATACTTTTATATATATATATTATAAAAAATTTCTTCAAAATATAGGGCTCTGGAGAGAAAAAATGGACGTGGAGATTAAAAGGTGAGGAACATAACTCTCACCAATGAATTCTCTTAATATATTGAAGAATCTTCTAGTTCTTCAATATATTTTTGAATAGATATTATGCACATCTATAGAATTCCATTATCATTCGTGATTAACACTTAAATATTTTTTTTTATCAAAGCGGTAATTTTGACATTATTGTCACTTCCTTTAGGAAAGTTTATGAATTGTTATTTCCTTCAAGGAAATAAATAGAACATATAACAGAAAGCAGTCAACAAGATTCATTTCTCACACCTTAAAATGTTACTTTACTAAAGATGTTCTAGATATTTCTATTTCCGACAGGTACATATTGTAGTAACTTTAAGACACAAAATAAAATGTATATGATTTGTTATTTTATCTCTTCAATAGACAGACAGTGGTATATCTTTTATTCATTTCGGGAATGAAACCTTATTATTTGAATGTGCTTGATATATAATATTCATCAATAGCTCATTATTTTTCTCAAGAACAATTAAGACATTATTTTATAATATTTTTGAGAAATTGTTCTAATTAATATTTTTTCAAGAGAAAATTTTGAAGTATTACAATTTGAAGAATGTAAGTTGATGAGTTCTCAAATTGGACTTTTTAGGGATTTATTTTAATAGAAAAAGTGTCTTTTAATGCTTATTTAGTAATAATATCTAATGAAAACTCATATGTTTCAAGCATTTGAAGTTTTCATGCAAGCATGGACACTTAAGCGCAAAAAGGAACAAAAAGGCTGAAAAGAACGTAGAAACTTAAGCTTGATGAGCATCGCCAAGAACACTTGGTGAGTCACCGAGTGCCGTCCTTTGTTCCAAACATGTGAATCCTAGAATAAATTGGATCAAAAGGCAATGAAAGGAGCAGTTGGCGCATCGCTGAACAAGTTTGCAAAACAATGCTATACCTCCAAATGGTCCAAAACACAAAATGCTGAAGGCAAGCACAAAACGACGATGAACTAGAAGAATGGTGATTCACCGAGTATTTCGGCGATCACGACTAACCTCGCCGAGTGGTTCATCGAAGAACTTAATCTGAAAACTATATATACTAGCTGTAGGTTTTATTTTTAGACATCCGAACATTTTTATAGTTTAGCGGCTGTAGAATATTTTTCTTTGTATTTTCTCTCAGGTGATGAGAGAGCCTTGTTAGAGACTTGAAGAAGAAAGTGTTTCATCTTTCCCATGTTGGAAGTGGATCTTCTCTATTAATCTTCATTTGCTCATGTTAAGGTTTAATTTCTTATACCCATGTGATTTCATTTTCATTTTAGCTGTAATTTGTTATTGCTTGATGTGTGGCTAAAAACCTCATTCTGGGGTGTGATTTAGAAAATATGTGTTGTTATTATTGTTGGGTCTTGCTTTGTGAGAGGTTAGATGTATTTTAATGGTTATTAGACCTAGTGGTTGTGGTTTAGCTTAATTGGTTTGTAGTTGCAAATATAAAGTCACCGATATATTTTTGGCTTCCCCGATAGAGAGATCGCAAAACAAAACCTTCTAGACTGATGGCCTAAGGAGTGGGTCGACATAAGGTTCAGCTCGAGAGGATGAACCCTATTCCCATATCCCAACACTCAAATGGAGAGAGCGAGTGGGGTAAGGCGTAGGCTGGCCTTCATTCGGTAAATGGGTGTCCGAGCGGAACACATTTGAAACGGGGTGAGTTTCCCGATAGGGAACTTACTTTCATCTAAAGTGTAGCGTAGTCAATATTATCTTGAAAATTTCCTATCGAAATCATGTATCCACCTACTTATCTCAACTTGTATTGAGGCACACCCAAAAACTTTTCCCCATACATGATTCCGTTCTACATTTTTATCATTTTAACTATACTTGTGACAAACCCCCAATCGATATTTGACACTTTGGTGTCACCCCTTTAATTTACAATATTTTTAGTCATTAATCTCTTTAGATATGACTAATTTGAATGAAATTCTAATTTAACTACATTTTCTCAAAACTGCTCCTTTGAGACACGACCTCAACCCTTGGTTGAGTTACCAAACTATCGATGATCATACACACTCATACGGTAGGGTAGTGTCGTTGCCCACAATAAGCAACAAAATAGCCCCGCTTCCGGGAAGTTGTGTCACATGAAAATGCATTTCAGCAGAGTTTTATTCTTATGAGTGGTAGTCTACTTACTTATTTTCCATTTTTGTTTTAAGTGTTTGTGTTGTAAGCAGGAACTATAAGTGTAAATGACAGTAATTGTAGCCAGGTGGGCAACCAAGATGACTTCATTAATCTCAACAATGCCAATGAGCAAATTGTCAATGACCCCTATCTCATAGGAGTTCTTGGAGCCATCCGCTTACCCCTGCACGAGGGGAATGCAGTGTTCCATAAAACGAGCACTATGTTGCAGATCTTGCAACTACAGGACTCCTCACCGGATTGGCTCATGAGGATCCCCATGAGCATCTTCGAAACTTTGTATATTTTTATAGGCCATTCTCTTTCAGAAAACGTCTCTCAGGAGTAACTAAGTTTGTTTAATCTTTGCTTAGTCACTGAATTAATGGTATATCATATATTATCGATTATTACTCAGTTCTTCTTTCATAATTGGTAGAATCCCATTCAACTATGCATTGAGTTAAATTTGTATGGGTTGAAATGTTATAAGCCTTAGTCGAAATTTTTGTTGAAGAGGCTTGAATTTCGTTATGAGGGATTGCAACATTGAATTTGAAAGAATGGGTTGAAAATAGGCCCGTTGGGCTATTTGGAGAGCTGAGTATAGCTCGCCGAACTGCTCGGACGTTCGTATAGAGTCTCCATTTTTCATTTAAATTGACGCCATTAGCATAGTAATGTTGTAACTTTCAGGGAACAAGCTTAAGTCGCCAAATGCACTAGACGGTACACCGAAAGACCTCTTGTTAGCCCTTTGTCGGCACCCTTATACAATCTATGCATCATTTTCAGCGCATCGTGTAAATGGATGAGCATTCCACCAACTAGCTGGATGAAGAAATTTCCCAACCGTGACTTCCCTGCTCATGTTTAGAATATCGTTTAATCGTTCTCGAAGTCTTTTACAGAAATGACTACACCAAAAGTCACAGAAAGGAGTATGCCACCCCGACATGTAAGAGCACTGGAATTCAAAAGAAACAAAAAGATAGAAGAACTTGAGAATGAATGAAAAGAGAGAAAGAAAGCAAGTACTAGCAGGATGATCCCTATTGATCACACAATTCCATCATGTAAACGTGGATTCTACATAGGTGTAGATGCCTTTATGGAAGCCCACGAAGTGGACAAAATGATCGCGGCTAACATCGTTGCAGAAGCTATGGCTTATGAACAAAATGAGAACCAAACTGACAACCTGGGGACAATTGTTGTATTCGAAGTTGATGCATCAGGCACTGATGTCCCGAAGGATGGTGAAAACACATAGACAGGATCCCCTCTTTACCTCCCTCTCTAATTTTCTTTACTTTTGTTGTTGAATGTTTTATCACCTGCATTTGAGAACACACATTTCTTTTGTGGTGGGATGAGGATCTTCTTTGTTTTTTTGTGATGGATATTTGTATTTTTGTGTACAATTGTTTCGTCTATTTTAATTGTGTTTTAAAACTGTTGAGCAGTTATTTGAGCTTATGGCTCCTCTTTTTGGTTTAATTGTAAACGATTTTGACCCTTCTGAAAAATTTTCATTTTTCAAAAATTCTTGCCACCTCTTGTGATGAAAGTGATTGTTCTCCTACGAATTGAAGTCTCGGTGTCGATCGATGCCAATGACTTAAATAGTGCTCTCAATTGAACAAACATGAATGTACATCTATAATGAGACCAAATGAAGGTACATAGGCAATATGTGAACTCTTTTCATCTCGTTGTGATTTGCCATGTATCAAATTGATTTCTCTTGTGATAATCATTGCACACTAGCTAAAGTGGGTAGTCTTGTTTTGCTTTAGTATCGATGCCTTGTGTGATGAGCTTACTTTGAACCATCCATGAATAAACGTAGAATTTTAGCAGTTATTCTTATTGATATAGAAAAGTGTCTTCTTGAAATGTTCTTAGGCTATTTTAAAGAGTGTGAGCCAAATTTGACATATACCTCTTTTGTAACCTACCCGTCAGCGTGTGAAACTCTTATTAACACCCCGTGAGCCTTACCCTTATTTGTAAGAAAACCTATGAAAACCTAGACCTTTATTCAACCACCACCTATAATCATCATGACTTTTTATTAAATGAATAGCCAACTTGGGGGTGTGGTGAAAAGGAAAAGGATAAAGCAATAATTCCAAGAAAATTCTCCTTAAACCATGGTATTGCAAAAAAAGGAAACCCTCCAAAAAATAAAAAAAAAATAAAAAAGAAATATTATTGACTAAAAGTCCAAAAGAAATTTGGGTTTCCTAGCTATCCATGGAAACAAATAGTAGGATGACTTAGAAGCAGTAGAACAAAATTGGTAGAAGAAGGTGGAGAACATGAAGTGTTTTGTGTTTTCACAATTCATTAGGTCACTAAGGCTAAATGATCATACCTTTGCACTCATCCCCATTACAAGCCTTAGAAATATCTTGTTGATCTTGAGTAAGCCGAATCGAAAGTTAATTGGAAAATAAGGGCAAACCTATGGGTGAAAACATGCGTTGTGTTTGTCCTTCTAAGTGTGAGTATTGCATATGATTCGTGATCTTAAAATGATTAACTTATGTGTGTGAATATGGAATCATTCTTTGTGTGAGGGCATTCAGATACTTTTGTTGAGCTTGAACTTGCATTAGTAGCAAATATTTTGAGCATGAGAATCTTTGATAATCCTGTGTCACAACATGAATCTTTCAGTACACAGTTGGGTATGTAGAAAGAATTAATGGGAAATGGAGGGAAGATGAAAAAAGAGGAACTTGAAAAGTCCTCTTATGCTTTAACGAAAAGGCATTTGTCCCTCATCGGTGGTGGAAAGAAAAATAGGAGAGTTTGAATAAAGAAACACTCTTATTAATTGTTAAAAGGGTTGGAAAGAGGGACCCCCTCGCGCCGCCGTCGTTATCGCTCGACTCGGCTTTGGAAAATGCTCAATCAAGAGATTATTTTTTGGACGAAGTTTGTTTTAATTATTTAGTTAATTAATTAAATTAAATTAAATGGCCAAAATGTTTTCAATTAATTATTTACAATCATTAATGGTCGTGTGGATTCTGAATGCCTTCCAACCTTTCGGATTCTGTTCCTCTTGCATATAAATACCATTTTTTCTTATTTCTTCTTCTTCTTCTGCAGAAAAAAAAATCTTCAATACGCTGGTGATTGAGATCATTCTATCCAGGGAAGACATATTCCAAATAAAATCTCGGATACTAGAGGGGAATAATTTCCTTAAGGAGACACTGTTAATTCAGTGGGCTTGATCTTTTTTTGTTCTAATTTTCCAAATTCTGGTGCGTTAACAAATTTTAGTTTTAATTCATGTTAATCTCCCTTACTGATTAATTAAAGTTTGATAACTTTGTGTTTCTGCAAAGTTTTGTTGGAATCAATAATTATGTTTTCAAACACATATTGGTTACAATCTTAAGGAAATTATTATTTTATTTTAATTTATGTTTCTGGTGGAGACAAAAATCTTCGTAGTTTTATACTCCTTTAAGTCTGCAATTTTGAGTTATTGCTTACTAAGACTGTATCAATTTGTTTTTATCTGAAATGGAAAACAACAATGTTACAGTGGATATTGCTGCACAAACCAAAACTCTTGTACCACAAGCAGAGTAACCGGGTAAATTCTATGGTGTGAAATTTAAAAAATGGCAACAACAGGTATTTTTGTGGCTTACCACTCTTGATCTGCAGAAATTTACTAGCGAAGAAACTCCAGTGCCTGCTGTTGAAATGTGAGACAGAGAAAAATTCATGATTATTGAAGCATGGAAAACATGCATACTTGCTATGTAAGGCTACATTCTGAGTGCTTTAGAGGATGACTTATATAATGCCTTAAGTGTAATGACAACTTCAAAAGAGCTGTGGGATGAACTTGAGAAGAAATATAATTTAGAAGATGCACGCTTGAACAAGTTTGTGGTCGCAAAGTTTTTAGACTATAAAATGATATATAGTAAAACTGTTGGATCACAAGTGCAGGAAACTTCAACTTATTTTCCATGATCTCATAGCTGAAGATATGGTAGTAAATGAAACTTTTCAAGTGGCTGCAATGATTAAGAAGTTACCTCCTTCATGGAATGACTTCAAGAATTATATAAAGCACAAGTGTAAGGAAATGAAGCTTGAAGATCTTGTGATTTGGCTCAAGATTGAGGAAGATAATAAAATAGCCAAAAAGAAGTCTTGTAAGAGTTCGACAATAATTGGAGTTAGTATGGTTGAAAAAGCTCCGACCAAAGACAAAAATAGAAAGAAGTCCAACGGATAAAAGTCAGAATAGGCCAACAAGAAATTCAAGGGCAACTGTTATAATTGTGGTAAGGCTGGTCATAAGTCTTCTGACTGTCGTGTTCTGAGAATGGACGCAAAGACAAAACTTAAGGAAACATCATGGAAGAGATCGAAGATGCAGATGACTTGTGTGCAATGATCTCGTAGTGTAACTTAGTGGGAAATCCCAAGGAGTGGTTGTTACCAATCTGTGTTATAAAAGCAGAAATTACTGATTCTAATAAATTGTTTAGAAACACGAAGTAACTGAAATTTATAGAACCAGTAAGACAGATGAATAGAAATTTAATTCACCAAAAACTAAAATCTGTAAAAACGTACCAGAATCTGAAAAAACCTTTTAAATCGGAAAAAGATCAAGTCCACTGAACTCACAGTGTCCCCTTAAGGAAATTATTCCCCTCTAGTATCCGAGGTTTGAATTGGAATATAACTTCCCAGGGTAAAATGATCTTAATCAGCAGAGTGTAGATACCAAAAACTCTTACTGTCAGTGAACCAATCCACAGCAGGAAAGTACACGAAGAAAAAATGTGTGCAGAAAAAGAAGAAGAAGATCAAAAAATTCGTAAGTGAATAATCTGAAGAATGAATGGTATTTATAGGCAAGAAGAACAGGTTCTGAAAGGTTGCAACCCTTTCAGAATCCACACGACCATTGATGAAAGTTTGCAACCTTTCAAATGGTAATGACTGTTCCTGAAAGTTGCAACCTTTCAGAACAGTCATGGAGGGAAATTTAAATAAAACCAGGAAAGTTAAAATGGGTCGTACGCAGATCCGAGTCGGATCGGGTTAATCAACTAAATAATTTAAATCGTTTCTGTTATCAACTAATTAATTGAATTGACTATTTAATTAAATAAATAAATAATTTAAACAAACTTTGTCCAAAAAATAATCTCTCGATCGATCATTTGCCAAAGCCAAAGCCGTAGCCGTGACGTGACGAGACGAGATGAGCGAGCGACGACAACGACGGCGCGAGAGGGGTCCCTCTTTCCAACCCTTTTAACAATTAATAGGAGTGTTTCTGTATTTAAACTATCCTATTTTTCTTTCCACCACCGATGAGGGACAAATGCCTTTTCATTAAAGCATAAGAGGACTTTTCAAGTTCCCAACTCTTCAAGTTCTCAACTTTTCATATTCCTCTCTTTCCCTCTATTTCCCATCAATTCTTGCTACATACCCAACAATCCCCCACATTTTGATGGGGAATGGTTATAACATAGGAATGCAAGGACAATTGTGTACTTTATAGGCAAGGATTAATTGCATCTGGATAAGTAGGTTTCCCCTTGGACTTTCCGTAGTGAACATATGTCGGATATACTCGGTCAATCGGTAGATGTGATATCTTTGAGCCGTCGAGCTTTGGTGTATAACTAGACCACCATATGTCACACAATTAACCCTTTACTGTTTATGGTTCTTAAGGTTGTGTTCGTTTCAGCCATGAACACCTCCTGGTTTCATGAGTGTATAGAGAATAGGATTTTGACATAAAATTCTCTTTGAAGCGGCTTCCACTTCACACTCACATAGGTGATTTCTAACCGTGTCATCTTGTACATACACTATTTGGTCAAATCTACCAAACTTAGCAAATCATTAAAAACTTTAAGCTTTATTACCTCATTAACAAGAAAGTCTTAAACTTGTTCCTGAACATTGTCTTCATCATGAGAATGGATTGAGTTAATTGACAATGTCGAACCGTCAGCCACAACTTTGTTTTTCTCCTTGAATCTAGCTCTTGGGATCTCCAGTCTGCTAGATAGAGTTACCGTCATGCTGACTTGTCCTAAGCCGTAAACCCATTCCCTTAGATGATCTTTCAACTGCCTCTCTCACTAGGCCTCTCGTTAGTGGATCTAACACATTATCGCTTGACTTTACATAGTCAATTGTGATAATTCAACTAGAGAGTAGTTGTCTTACGGTGTTATGTCTCCGCCGTATATGACGAGACTTTCCGTTGTACATAACGCTCCCTGCCCTACCTATTGCTGCTTGACTATCGCAATGTATGCAAATAGGTCCAACAGGTTTGGGCCAGAATGGAATATCCTCTAGGAAATTCCGGAGCCATTCAGCTTCTTCACCAGCCTTATCCAAAGCAATGAATTCAGATTCCATTGTGGAGCGAGCAATACATGTCTGTTTGGACGATTTCTAAGAGACTGCTCCTCCACCAAGTATGAACACATAACCACTCGTGGATTTTACATCATTTGACCCGGTGATCCAATTTGCATCACTATATCCTTCAATCACATCAGGATATTTATTATAATGCAAAGCATAATGTTGTGTATATTTTAGATAACCCAACACATGTTTCATTGCCATCCAGTGAGTTTGATTCGGATTACTAGTGAACCGACTCAGTTTACTATAGCACATGCTATATCTGGTCGTACAATTCATAATATACATCAAACTTCCCAACACTCTTGCATATTCCAATTGAGAGTCACTTTGACCTTCATTCTTTTTAAATGTACAGCTTAAATCAATTGGAGTTTTGACAATATTGAAATTCAAGTACTTGAACTTATCCAATACTTTTTCAATATAATGAGATTGAGATAATGCTAGTCCCTGGGGAGTTTTGATAATCTTTACCCCTATGATCAAATCAGCAACTCCTAAGTCCTTCATATCGAACTTGATGGACAGCATGCGCTTAGTAGCATTTATATCGTCAATGTATTTACTCATTATTAACATGTCATCAACATACAAACAAACAATGACTTCATGATTCATAACATTTTTAATGTAAACACATTTATTACATTCGTTTATCTTGAATCCATTTGCCAACATTGTTTGGTCAAATTTAGCATGCCATTATTTGGGTGCTTGCTTGAGTCCATAAAGTGACTTCACAAGTCTGCACACTTTCTTTTCTTTACCAGAAACTATAAACCCTTCAGGTTGTTCCATGTAAATTTCTTCCTCCAACTCTCCATCTAAGAAGGCTGTCTTTACATCCATTTGGTGGATTTTAAGATCATGCACTGCTGCTAGTGCTATTAACATCCTAATTGATGTTATCCTTGTTACTGGAGAGTATGTGTCAAAGTAGTCCAGACCTTCCTTTTGTCTGTACCCTTTGACTACCAGTCTAGCCTTATATTTGTCAATAGTCCCATCAGGTTTAATTTTCCTTTTAAAGATCCACTTTGATCCTAAAGGTTTATTTCCTGGAGGAAGATCAGCCAATTCCCAAGTGTGATTACTTAAAATTGATTCGATCTCACTATTGACTGCTTCTTTCCAATAAGTTGACTCAGATGAAGACATAGCTGCTTTAAATGTTTGAGGCTCATTTTCAAGCAATAGTGCCACAAAATCTGGTCCGAAAGAAGCAGGTTTCCGTTGGCGAGTACTACGCCTAAGATTTTCACTAGTTAGTGTATTTTCCGTTGATTCTTCTCGTGGTCGTTTAGGTCTTTCACTTGTTGACTCACATTCAGTTTTATACCGATAAATATTTTCAAAAAACTCTGCATTATCTGACTCAATTATTGTATTAACATGAATCTCAGGATTATCAGATTTGTGAACCAAAAACCGACAGGCCTTATTGTTCACAGCATATCCAATAAACACACAGTCTACTATTTTGGGTCCAATTTTAACCCTCTTTGGTAAAGGAACCTCTACCTTGGCTAAACACCCTCACACTTTGAAATATTTCAAGTTGGGTTTCCTTCCTTTCCACATCTCATATGGAATTGATTGTGTTTTTCGATGGGGTACTCTATTGAGTATTTTATTAGCTGTAAGGATGGCTTCCCCCCAAAGGTTTCGTGGTGAACCAGAATTGATCATTAAGGCATTCATCATTTCCTTTAATGTTCTATTCTTCCGTTCTGCCAAACCATTTGACTGTGGTGTATAAGGTGCAGTAGTTTGAAGAATAATACCATATTCCAAACATATCTCTGCAAAAGGAGATTCATATTCTCCACCCCTATCACTCCGATTCATTTTTATCTTTAGATTCAATTGATTCTCCACTTCATTTTTGTATTACTTAAATGCATCAATTGCTTCATCCTTACTATTAAGCAAATATACATAAAAAAACCGAGTGCAGTCATCAATAAAAGTTATAAAATACTTTTTTCCACCATGAGATGGTGTTGACTTCATATCGCATATATCTGTGTGAATTAAGTCTAAAGTTTTGGAATTTCTTTCAACAGACTTATAAGGATGTTTAACAAACTTACTTTCCACACAAATTTTGCATTTCGATTTATCTCATTTAAAATCAGGCGATACTTCTAGATTAACCAATTTTCGCAAGGATTTGTAATTTACATGTCCCAAACGGGCATGCCATAAATCATTTGACTCCAATAAGTAAAGAGAAGCAGAATTTTTATTAATACTGTCAACAACCATTACATTCAGTTTGAAAAGACCCTCATTGAGGTAGCCCTTTCCTATGAACATTTCATTCTTACTTATTACAGCTTTATCACTAACTAGGACACACTTAAACCCGTTCTTAACGAGTAGTGCAGCAGAAACTAAATTCTTCCTAATAGTAGGGACATGCAGGACACTGTTCAATGTCAATACCTTGCCGGATGTCATTTTCAACATTACTTTCCCACTTCCTGCAATCCTTGCTGTTGTTGTGTTTCCCATGAACAAATCTTCATCGTACTCAGCAGAAGTGTACGTTGCAAAGGCTTCTTTCGCAGAGCAAATATATAAGGTGGCACCTGAGTCGAGAAACCACTCATTGGGATTTCCAACTAAGTTACACTCCGAGATCATTGCACATAAGTCATCTGCATCTTCCATCTCTTCCACAATGTTTGCTTGACTTTTAACTTTGCCTTTGTCTTTGTCTTTTCTTGGAGCACGACAATCAGAAGACCTATGACAAACCTTGCCACAATTGTAACAGTTGCCTTTGAATTTCTTATTGGCCTGTTTTGACTTCTGCCCGTTGGACTTCTTTCTCTTTTTGTCTTTGGTAGGAGCTTCTTCAACAATATTAACTCCAATGATTGTTGAACTCTTACGCGACTTCTTTTGATCGTTTTTGTTATCTTCCTCAATCTTGAGCCGAATCACAAGATCTTCAAGCTTCATTTCTTTACGTTTGTGCTTTAGATAATTCTTGAAATCGTTCCACGAAGGAGGCAACTTCTCGATCATTGCAGCCACTTGAAAAACTTCATTTACTACCATATCTTCAGCAATCAGATCATGGAGAATAAGTTGAAGTTCCTGCACTTGTGATCCAACAGTTTTACTATCTACCATTTTATAGTCTAAAAACTTTGCGACCACAAACTTTTTCAAGCATGCATCTTCTGTCTTATATTTCTTCTCAAGTGCATCCCACAACTATTTTGAAGTTGTTATTGCACTATAGACATTATGTAAGTCATCCTCTAAAGCACTCAAAATGTAGCCTTTACATAGAAAGTCTGTCTGTTTCCATGCTTCAATAATCATGAATTTTTCTCTATCTGGCATATCATCAGCAGGCACTGGAGTATCTTCACTTGTAAATTTCTGCAGACCAAGAGTGGTAAGCCAGAAAAATACTCGTTGCTGCCATCCTTTGAAATTCACACTTGTTAATTTACCCGGTTTCTCTGCTTGTGGTACAATAGTTCGGGTTGGTGCAGCAACAGCCACTGTAACACCATTGTTTGCCATTTCTGATAAACAAAAATCGATACAGTCTTAGTAAGCAATAAAATATAATTGCAGACTTAAAGGAGTATAAAATCACAAAGATTTTTGTCTCCACCAGAAACACAGATTAAAAAGTAATTTCCTTAAGATTGTTACCAATCTGTGTTATAAAAATAGAAATTACTGATTCTAATAAATTGTTCAGAAACACGAAGTAACTGAAATTTATAGAACCAGTAAGAGAGATGAACAGAAATTTAATTCACCAAAAACTAAAATCTGTAAAAACGTACCAGAATCTGAAAAAACCTTTTAAATTGGAAAAAGATCAAGTCCACTGAACTCACAGTGTCCCCTTAAGGAAATTATTCCCCTCTAGTATCCGAGGTTTGAATTGAAATATAACCTCCCAGGATAAAATGATCTTAATCAGCAGAGTGTAGATACCAAAAACTCTTACTGTCAGCGAACCAATCCACAGCAGGAAAGTACACGAAGAAAAAATGTGTGCAGAAGAAGAAGAAGAAGATCAGAAAATTCGTAAGTGAATAATCTGAAGAATGAATGGTATTTATAGGCAAGAAGAACAGGTTCTGAAAGGTTGCAACCCTTTCAGAATCCACACGACCATTGATGAAAGTTTGCAACCTTTCAAATGGTAATGACTGTACCTGAAAGTTGCAACCCTTTAGAACAGTCATGGAGGGAAATTTAAATAAAACCGGGAAAGTTAAAACGGGTCGCACGCGGATCCGAGTCGGGTCGTATTAATCAATTAACTAATTGAAAACGTTTCTGTTATCAACGAATTAATTGAATTGGCTATTTAATTAATTAAATAAATAAATAAATAAATAATTAAAACAAACTTTGTCCAAAAAATAATCTCTCGATCATTTGCCAAAGCCAAAACCAAAGCCAAAGCCGTAGCCATGACGTGACGTGACGAGACGAGACGAGCGAGCGACGGCGACGACGGCGCGAGGGGGGTCTTTCTTTCCAACACTTTTAACAATTAATAGGAGTGTTTCTGTATTTAAACTCTCCTATTTTTCTTTCCATCACCGATGAGGGACAAATGCCTTTTCATTAAAGCATAAGAGGACTTTTCAAGTTCCCAACTCTTCAAGTTCTCAACTTTTCAAATTCCTCTCTTTCCCTCTATTTCCTATCAATTCTTGCTACATACCCAACAATGGTTCCTTGACTCAGGTTCCACTTGACAGATTTTCTCGGTGAAAGAAACCTTTGTAACGTACACTCCTGCTGAGTACGATGAAGATTTATTCATGGAAAATACAGAAACAACAAGGATTGCAGGAATTGGGAAAGTAATGTTGAAAATGACATCCGACAAGGTGTACTTTGAACAGTGTTCTGCATGTCCCTACTATTAGGAATAATTTAGTTTCTGCTACAGCACTCGTTAAGAATAAGTTTAAGTGTGTCCTAGTTAGTGATAAAGTTATAATAAGTAAGAATGAGATGTTCATAGGAAAGGGCTACCTCAAAGAGGGCCTTTTCAAAGTGAATGTAATGGTTGTTGAAAGTAGTAATAAGTATTTTTCTTCTGTTACTTATTGGAGTCAAATGATATATGGCATGCCCGTTTGGGACATGTAAATTACAAAGCCTTGCGAAAATTCGCTACTCCTGAAGTATTGCCTACTTTTAAATGCAATAAATTGAAATGTGAAATTTGTGTGGAAAGTAAGTTTGTAACATTCTTAAAAGTCTGTTGAAAGAAGTTCAAAACCATTAGACTTAATTCACACAAATATATGCGATATGAAGTCGACACCATCTCGTGGTGGGAAAAAGTATTTTATAACTTTTATTGACGATTGCACTGGATGTTTTTTATGTTTATTTGCTTAATAGTAAGGATGAAGCAATTGCTACATTTAAGCAATACAAAAAATGAAGTGGAGAACCAATTGAATCTAAAGATAAAAATGATTCGAAGTGATAGGGGTGGAGAATATGAATCTCCATTTCTAGAGATATGTTTGGAATATGGTATTATTCATCAAACTAATGCACCCTATACACCACAGTCAAATGGTTTGGCGGAATGGAAGAACAGAACATTAAATGAAATGATGAATGCCTTAATTATCAATTCTGGTTCACCACTAAACTTTTAAGGGGAAGCCATCCTTACGACTAATAAGATACTCAATAGGGCACACCGTAGAAAAACATATTCAAATCCATATGAGTTGTGGAAAGAAAGGAAACCCAACTTGAAATATTTCAAAGCGTGGGGTGTTTAGCCAAGGTAGAGGTTCCTTTACCCAAAAGGGTGAAAATTAGACCAAAAAATGGTAGATTGTGCATTTATTGGATATGTTGTAAACAGTAAGGCCTGTCGGTTTTTGGTTCACAAATATGATAATCCTGAGATTCATGTTAATATGATAAGTAAATCATATAGCGTAGAGTTATTTGAACACATTTATCCGTATAAAACAAAATATGAGTCGACAAGTGAAAGACCTAAACAACCACGGGAAGAATCAACTGAAAATACACTACCTAGTGAGGATCCAAGGCGTAGAACTCGCCAATAGAAAGCCACTTCTTTTGAACCAAATTTTGTGGCACTGTTGCTTGAAAATGAGCCTCCAACATTTAAAGCAGCTATGTCTTTGTCTGAGTCAACTTATTGGAAAGAAGCTGTCAATAGTGAGATTGAATCAATTTTATGTAATCATACTTGGGAATCGGCTCATCAAAGTGGATCTTTAAAAGGAAAATGAAAGGTGATGTAACTATTGACAAATATAAGGCTAGACTTAGTAGTCAAAGGATACAGACAAAAAGAAGGTTTGGACTACTTTGACACATACTCTCCAGTAACAAGGATAACATCAATTAGGATGTTAATAACACTAGTGGAAGTCTATGATCATAAAATCCACCTAATGAATGTAAAAATAACCTTCTTAAATGGGGAGTTGGACGAAAAAAATTACATGGAACAACCTGAAGGGTTTATAGTTCCAGGTAAAGAAGAGAAAGTATGTAGACTTGTGAAATCTCTTTATGGGCTCAAGCAAGCACCAAACAATGGCATGCTAAATTTGATCAAACAATGTTGGCAAATGGATTCAAGATTAACGAATGTGATAAGTTTTTATACATTAAAGACACTTCGAATCATGAATTCATTGTTTGTTTGTGTGTTGATGACATGTTAATAATGAGTAAAGATATTGATAATATAAATGCTACTACGCGCATGTTATCCAGCAAGTTCGATATGAATGACTTAGGAGTTGCTGATTTGATCTTAGGAATCAGCATACTCAAAACTCCTCAGGGACTAGCATTATCTCAATCTCATTATATTGAAAGAGTATTCGATAAGTTCAAGTACTTGAATTTTAATGTTGCAAAACTCCAATTGATTTAAGATTTACATTTCAAAGAAAGAAGGTGAAAGTGACTCTCAATTGAAATATACCAGAGTGTTGGGAAGTTTGATGTATATTATGAATTGTACGCGACTAGATATATCATGTGCTATTAGAAAACTAAGTCAGTTCACTAGTAATCCGAGTCAAACTCACTGGATGGTAATGAAACGTGTGTTGGGGTATCTTACATATACACAACACTATGCTTTCTATTATAATAAATATCCTGATGTGATTGAAGGATATAGTGATGCGAATTGGATCACTGGGTCAAATGAAGTAAAATCCACAAAGGTTGTGTTTACACTAAGTGGAAGAACAGTCTCTTTGAAATCGTCCAAATAGACATGTATAGTTCTCTCCACAATTGAATCTGAATTAAATGCTTTAGACAAGGCTGGTGAAGATGGTGAATGGCTCCGGAATTTCGTAGAGGATATTCCACTTTGGCCCAAACTTGTTGGACCTATTTGCATACATTGCAATAGTCAAGCAGCAATAGGTAGGACAGGGAGCGTCATGTACAATGGTAACTCTCATCATATACGACAGATCATAACACCGTAAAACAATTGCTCTATAGTAGAATTATCACAATTCACTATATGAAGTCAAGCGATAATGTGTATGATCCACTAACGAAAGGCCTAGCGAGAGAGGTAGTTGAAAGATCATCTAAGGAATAGGTTTACGACTTAGGCCAAGTCAGCATGGCGATAACTCTATCTAGTAGACTGGAGATTCCATGAGCTAGATTCAAGAAGAAAAACAAAGTTGTAACTGACGGTTCGACATTGTCAATCAACTACATCCATTCTCATGATGAAGACAATGTTAAGGAACAATGTTAAGACTTAAAGGCTTGTTAATGAGTTAATAAAGCTTAAGATTTTTAATAATTTGCTAAGTTTGGAATATTTGACCAAATAGTCTATCTATGAGATGACACTGTTAGAAATCACCTATGTGAGTGTCAAGTGTAAGCCGCTTCAAAGAGAATTTTATGTTAAAAGTCTATTATATATACACTCATGAAACAAGCAGGTGGCATGGCTGAAACGAACACAACAATAAGAACCATAAATAGTAAAGGGTTAATTGTGTGACATATGGTTGTCTAGTTATACACCAAAGCACGACGGTTCAAAGATATCGCATCTACGATTGACCGAATATATCCGGCATATGTTCACTATGAAAAGACGAAGGGTAAATCTACTTATTTAGTTGCAATTAATCCTTGCCTGTAAAGTACACATTTTTCTGTGCATTCTTATGTTATAACAATTCCCCATTAATGTGGGGGATTGTAGGGTATGTAGCAAGAATTAATGTGAAATGGAGGGAAGATGAAAAGAGAGGAACTTGAAAAGTCCTCTTATTATTTAATGAAAAGACATTTGTCCCTGATCGGCGGTGGAAAGAAAAATAGGAGAGTCTAAATATAAAAACACTTCTATTAATTGTTAAGATGTTTGGAAAGAGGACCCCCCCTCCCCCTCGCGTCGTCGTCATCTTTGCTCGCTCGGCTCGGCTTTGGCATTGGCTTTGGAAAATGATCGATCGAGAGATTATTTTTTGGACAAAGTTTGTTTTAATTATTTAGTTAATTATTTATTTAATTAATTAAATGGACAAAAAGTTTTCAATTAATTAGTTGATAACAGAAACGCTTTCAATTATATAGTTGAGACTAACCAAAATGTTTCAACTTTTTAGTTGATCAACCCGACCCGAATCGGATCTGCCGACATGTTTTAGTTAAAATCTTTCCCGATTTTATTTCAATGTCCCACCATTTGCAAATGACTATTTTGAAAGGTTTCAACTTTCAGGAACAACCAGAACCATTTGAAAGGTTTCAAACTTTCATCAATAGTCGTGTGGATTCTGAAAGGGTTGCAACCTTTCGAACTTGTTCCTCTTGCCTATAAATACTATTCATTCTTCAAAAATTTTCCTTTTTGAATTTTTCTGATTTCTTCTGCTTCTTCTGCACAAAAAAATTCTTCGGGTACTTTACTATTGTTGAGTGGTTCACTGACACCAGAGTTTTGGGTATCAACATACTCGTGATTCTGACCATTCTATCCTACGAGCACATATTCAAAATCAAACCTCTCATACAAGAGGGGAATAATTTCCTTAAGGGGACATTGTGAATTAAGTGGGCTTGATATTTTTCTGTTCTAATTTTTTCCAGATTCTGGTACGTTTATAGATTTTAGTTTTTTTTTGAATTAATTTTTGTTCATCTCCCTTACTGATTCATTAAACTTTGGTAACTTCGTGTTTCTTCAAAGTTTTGTTGAAATCAGTAATTCTGTTTTCAAATGCATATTGATTACTTACAATGGATCTTTGCATGAGTCTTGCTATGTACATTCATGATTGAGTCTTGTGTAGCACTATTTTAGACATCCTTTATAAACTGTTGAACTTGTGTGTTACTTGAGGACAAGAAAAAGATTAAGTTTGGAGTGTTGATGAGTCCTCAAATTGGACTCATTTAGGGCTTTCCATCTCATGAGACACATTTTGGGAAATGAATACTCTTCTAGGTGGAGATCCCTTGTGGGAAGCCCAAACTAACTAGGTGTGAACCTCCAAGAAAGTCCAAACTCATCTAGGTGGGAACCGTCATTCTCATTGCAATATCCTCTCAGTGTTAGGCATAAATTTCACAAGATAATCAATTCATCTTCACTTGGACTACAGTTACTGGAAATGTGCTCTTGACCACAAACTCATGCTACACTACAAGAAAATGTACATACGACGACATAAATTTGGAGACATTTGAAACAATTGTCGAAATAAATAATTTCACGATATTTAACAGAAAAATTGTCACGACCCAAAATCGAGCCGCGAGTGGCACCCACACTTATCCTACTATGTGAGCGAACCAACCAATCTAAAACCCCAACATATTGAACAAAATACAAAGCGGAAGACTTAAAACTCATTAACGAAATCAATTAAATAACTTCTAAAATTTATAACTCATTATCCCCAAAATCTGGAAGTCATCATCACAAGAACATCTATCCTCAAGTTACTAATCTAAAAGTATCTAAGAAGCTAAAATAAATAAAAGGCTAGTCCATGCCGGAAGTTCAAGGCATCAAGACATTGAAGAGAAGATCCAGTCCAAGCTAGAAGCATTAGCTCACCCTGAAATCCGGTGTAGTGAAGACTGGCTAGAATTGCTGCTGAGTTGAAGACGACGGTACGTTTGCTGCATTCCCCAAATAACAAAGAAAGAAACAACAAGTAGGGGGTCAGTACAAAACACAAGTACTGAGTAGGTATCATCGGCCAACTCAAAATAGAAAACAGTATATATCAGTTCATATCATAAATCAACTACAATACTCAACATGTAGCAACAAGTACTATAATCATCAATAAGTACTACCAAGTTCATCCATGAGGACTCAAGCCTCAATACCATACTCATTTGGGAAATTAGATTCATTACATTGAGTATATTTTAACATCTCACAAGATTCATTATCTTTCTTCCTCTTGTGTCGGTACGTGACACTCCGATCCCCTACTACTATGTGTCGGTACGTGACACTCCGATCCCCTAATTCTACGTGTCGGTTCGTGACACCCGATCCCCTAATACTATGTGTCGGAACGTGACACTCCGATCCCCTAATTCTACGTGTTGGTTCGTGACACCCGATCCCCTAATACTATGTGTCAGAACGTGACACTCCGATCCCCTAATTTTACGTGTCGGTTCGTGACACCCGATCCCCTAATACTATGTGTCGGAACGTGACACTCCGATCCCCTA
>JABWTJ010000662.1:382178-397290 GCA_016801875.1 Solanum sitiens | reverse complement strand
GATCCCCTAATTCTACGTGTCGGTTCGTGACACCCGATCCCCTAATACTATGTGTCGGAACGTGACACTCCGATCCCCTAATTCTACGTGTCGGTTCGTGACACCCGATCCCCTAATTCTACGTGTCGGAACGTGACACTCCGATCCACTAACATCATTCTATCAATTCATCAAGCCTTCTTTTATACCAAGGCATCATCAATCTCAAGGTAAATTAGGGTTCTTCAAGATTTTGGATTCAAAGCTTCATTATGCTTATTTTATCACAATCACATAATCACATTCATGCAAGCATACAATTAAGCATATAGAAGGGTTTACAATACCACCAATACATATCATTCACTATTAAGAGTTTACTACGAATAGTATCAAAACCATAACCTACCTTCACCAAGGATTCTTGATCAAGCAAGCAATCTCTCCAAGCTTTTTGTTCCTCTTTGTTTGTCTCTCTCTATCGATCGTTCCTCTCTTCTCCTTATTCTCTCTATTTTTCTTCTTCCAAACTCTCTCTCTTTTCCCTAATTAGCATATAATTAGGTATAAAAGATGAGAAAATAACCCACTAATTAACTCAAGGTTATCTCCTTCACACCCCCAAGAATTTGAGTTATTAACATTAACCCACGAAATTTATAATTATAGCAGGAATAATCCAAAACGCCCCTTTAAAACTTACCCAAAAATTCGACCCAGACTGGGATTACGCAACCTGTGACGGCCCGTCGTGCCTGCGACGGTCCGTCCTGCACTTCCGTCATGACGGACAGAGAATTTGTCCCAGTACCCAATTCTCAAGAGTTGAAGTGTTTTGAAACGGAAACTCACAACGGTCCGTCATGTCTGTGACGGTCCGTCCTGCACTTCCGTCACGACGGACAGAGAATTGGTCTCAGTACCCAATTCTCAAAAGTTGAAGTGTTTTGAAACGGAACCTCACAACGGTCCGTCATGTCTGTGACGGTCCGTCCTGCAGGTCCGTCACAGAGTTCAGAGAGTCGATTTCAGCACTCAAATATAAGAATTCGAAGTGTTTGGAATGAGACACCCTCGACGGTCCGTCGTGCCCATGACGGTCCGTCGTTGGATACGTCGTCTCAGACAGTTTTTCCAGAAATAAAATCTGCTGCTCAAAACGACTAAGCAGGTCGTTACATCTACTCTATAGTAAGTATTGATGTAGAAGAACATACTGAAGAAGAAAGCTCCTCCAATTCAGAAGGAGAAGAACTAATTAACGAAATAGGAATAGAAAACCTATATTTAGAAGATTTACAAGTTAACTTTATGAATATAACAGAATGCGAACATAATTTTGAAAAAGACACAGGTTTAGATAGCAATCCATGTTGTTGGTGTAAATGGTATCCTAGCAAAAATAAAAGAGCTAAATGTAATAAGTGTTTTAAAGAAGGATGCATAACTTGCATAGAAAACCAACTAGGACTAATAATCCAAAAGAAAAAAGAGATATAGATAAATGACCCCTTAATAAATCTTAAAGTATCAGTTTTAGAAGCAAAAGTAAAAGAATTAGAGGAAAGAATCATAAGATTAGAAAAGGGTAAACATATTGAATCAATGCCATCAATAGACAATCAAGAATTAATGAATGAAGAGTTTAACACCTTGATATGTAATGAAGATAAAAAAAAATACTGTTAAACTATTAACAAGACTTCAATTAGGAGAATATGAAATAGAGACCTTAGCATTAGTAGATTTAGGATGTACTAAAAGCATCCTCAATAAGAAAATTGTACCTCCAAAACTAATAAAAACTCTAGCAAAACCACTTGCAGCCATGCAAATGGACGGAACACAGAATGTATACAGACACTATATAGACAAAGCACATGTTAGTTTTTTAAACACATGTTCTGAATTTTATAAACCTACTTATAAAATGGATAAAATATGGGTTAGAGACTTGAATATAAGTGTAGATTTTGTATATAGATTAGCTTTTATACTATTTAATAAAGGAGGCACTATTATAACAAGTGATGGAATAATTTTTCTAAAAAGCATCACTCATACCGCGGTTTTAACTAGTAAACTTGATAGTAAAATAAGACACAAATTAAAAGAAAAATGTTGCGATAATTGTGAAAATAATTCAACATGCAGTAAAATAGGTTGTAATATAATATCTGAAAATATATCAGAACTAGAAGAGTTAGAAGATTTAGATGAGTTAGATAAAAATTATGCCTTAATAGAAATGGCAACAGAACTATATAACTTCAAAACAGGAATTCAGAAAATAGGACAAATAAAAAACCAACAAGACTTAGATAACATCATAAAGAACCTAGATCAGATAGAAATAATAGGTGAAAAAACTCTAAAACATTGGGAAAATAATAAAATTTTATGTAAACTAGACATTATAAATCCCGAATATATAATTAAAACTGCTTCAATAGAAGCAAATAATCAAGATTTAGAAGATTTTAGTATACAAATTAAAGAATTATTAAAGTTAGGAGTAATAAGAAGATCAACCTCAAAACATAGATCGACAGCATTTATGGTAAGAAATCATAGTGAAATAGTTAGAGGAAAAGCTAGAATGGTAATAAATTATAAAAGATTAAATGATAACACTAGAACAGACGGATATAAATTACCAGATAAAATAGAACTAATAAATAGAATACAAGGTAAAAGAATATTTAGTAAGTTTGATTGTAAATCAGGATACTGGCAGATAAAAATGCACCCAGAGAAGGACATTTTGAATGGTTAGTCATGCCATTTGGTTTAAAAACTGCACCTCCAATTTTCTAAAGAAAAATGGATGAAAATATTTGGAGAATATAAAAGATTTGTTTTAGAATATGTAGATGATATATTAGTATTTAGTAAAGATATAAAAGAACACTTAGGACACTTACAGACGGTGTTTAGGCTATTAGTTAATAATGGGATAATAATTAGTAAAAAGAAAATAGAACTATGTAAGAACTACATAAATTTTTTAGGAATTATATTAGGAGAAGGAAAAATTAAACTACAACCTCATATAGCCAAAAAAATCCTTAGATATGCCAGATAAATTAAATAGTTTAAAAGATCTACAAAAAATTTTAGGATTAATAAACTACGCTAGACCATTTATTACAGATTTAGGAAAACTTGCAGGACCCTTATATTCTAAGATAGGATGCAAAGGACACAGAAATTTTAATATAGAAGATATAAAATTAGTACAAAAAATAAAGGATAAAATAAAAAACATTCCTGATCTTCATATGACTTTAGAATTAGATTATTTAATTATTGAAACAAATGGTAGTTCAGAAGGATGGGGAGCAGTATTAAAAGCTAGACCTCATAAATATAGTTCTAACAAAGAAGAAAAAATATGCGCCTACCAAAGTGGAAAATATAAAGAAAAAGGAAATAAAGCTAGTATAGACATTGAAATCCTAGCTGTAATATATGGCCTAAATAATTTTAGAATATATATTTTAAACAAACATGAGGTATTAGTAAGGACAGATTGTGAGGCCATAGTAAAATTTCATTAGAAAATTAATGATAAAAGTAGTAGAAGAAGACGATGGTTAAATTTTTTAGACATTATATCTATTTTTCAATGTATAGTATTTGAGCATATAAAAGGAAATGATAATCATATAGTTAATCAATTAAGTAGATTACTAATAAAAGTTTAAATTTTACAGAATGATATCATTATTACAAGACAAAGGCAAAGGAGTTCAACCTCCAACCCAGATTACGCAGACTCTTACAAACAGACAATGTTATCAAATTTACATTTTAGACCTCTAAACAGAATTGATGATGTCAAAATAGAAAGACTACAGTTTGGACAACAAAACTTAATAGCATATGAACTGTCTAACTGGACATTCAGACATTTGCCTAATTGCCAACTAGACAAACAGCAAACATGCCTCATAGATAATATATGGATAGCACATAATAAAAAAGACACTAACTATGTAATTGCTATTTTAAATGCTTTAGGATATTATTTTACTAACAAAAATAAGAAAAATAAATTTAAATATTGTGTGGTAATTCATGGCAAGACAAATGGTGTTTTCCAGACATGGATAAAAGTTTTAGACTCTATAAAAGATTTTCAAAAACCTCCTTTTAAAGGTTCTAATGAATTTACAGAAGCTTTAGACTATGCTAGAGGGATATTAGAACCAAATTACTATATTTCTCCAGCCCTTAGAAAAAACCCAGACAAAACTCCACAATACGACATCCAAAAAGATACAGAAAAAATATTATTCTGCGACAATTGCTCATCTATGACTGAAGCATTGAAAAGACTAAACCTCAAAAATAAAGCTTTAATGCAAGAAAATGCCAAGCGCATGGAAAAACTCCAAAAAATGGAAAGCAAAGGTCAGACTACACGAGATGTACAAACTCAGACAGATATATAGGATTTTCCATCCCTAATAAAAATGGATGAGATGGGTGTGAATTCCCCACTGAATGTTAAGAAATCCACTGTATCGGATGAAGATACAGCTAGTCCGGTTCAAACGGTAGATCAAATCCGTTTATGGCTGTCACTTTACCAAAAAGTTAAAATGAAGGAAGTTCATCCTCTTCCCAGAATAGACGAAGACTACCACTCTCTTTCACCCAGACAATGAGACAGAAAACTAAAAAAAACTCAGAAAACTAAAGACATAGAATTTCTCATTACCTAGACGGTAGAAAAATTACTCAAACAAAAACAGGACCAAGATAAACATATAATTAAAGACCCAAGCCTAATTCCAAGCCAGAGAAGTATCCCAGATAACTCAAAAGATTTCTTAAAGACAATGCAATTTGACAAAATCCCAATTACGAGGACTCTGGAATGAGTTTTGATTCTATAGCTTTGCATAATTTAGACACTTATATATATATATATATATATATATATATATATATATATATATATATATATATATATATATATATATATATATATATATATATATATAATAGTATCTTGTGAAGACAAACGTTTGGTAATATAGAGGGATGCCTCTTTAGTCAATTTGCGAGTCCCACTTTATTCACTACCACACATCTGTGGAAAAACTGTTGAGACGCGTCTAGATAAAATAAAGAGACAAGACAGATACCGGACCACAAGGATAATAATGCAAAAGAAGGAACATCATTTCACATGATGATGGGGTCCAGAAGCGCACCCGGCTGAGATGATAAGATTCTCTTTCCATTTGAGATCCAAAGTTTGAAGTCCGAAGATCTCTATAAAAGCATACATTATCAGTTGAGGAAAGTAAGGAAGAAACTTGAAGAAAAAATCACCCAAAGTATATACATCCCTCCTCAACAAAAATCCCTAGCATAAAAAATATATATATAAAGCTCTTGTGTAAAATAAAGTTTGTACTAAGTTTTAAGAAGTTATATTTCTGTGAGTTTTCGGGTTTCCCGAAAGGGAAACTTCACTCCGTTCTCAATAATGTAAGTTTTCATATTTAAGATCTAGTAACTTCCCATATATGTAAATTATGTTTGTTTAAAAAATTGTTATTAATAATATTTTGATATGTAAAAACAGTTTGATAGTTTTCTTTACCATGAATCTATGTTACTTAGTATATGGTTAGTCTCTTAGCCTCTTAAAAGCATCGATAGATTAACCTGTAAATTCCTAGGACACTGATAGGTCATGTTGAATGTTCTTGTGATAGAACTATGAATGACCATATCTGGGGTGTGGTTAAAGAAGACTGCAATTAAGAACAAAAGCTAAGAGAAAGAGATGAACAGTAATAATAGATTCATGAATGAACATAGTCCATAAAAAAAAAAGGAAGAATACTAGAAACTTATACTGATAACTACATAAAGAACAAGGGAGTGAAGGAGTACTTAGTAGGATTTCACAACAAGAATTTTTACCGAATTTCAAAAAATTTGTACATTTTAACTTTATTGAAATAAACTTTATTAAAATAATCCCCCTCAACTATTCCATCTAGCTACCTTAGAGTTACGATTATCTTTAACTCATTTATATAAATCTTCGTTAAAAACACTCCCAAAAAGCAGTTAGACAACAAAAAAATCAAATAATCTTAGAGATATACCACGTAAATAGAGAAATTAGAGAAATAATAGCACGGATAAAACATATTAAAATAGGAATACAAACTAAAGGATATGAAGAAATGCAAAATGGAAAAACTTACTAATGTGTATAGGATTTCTAGGAAAAATGACAAACAACAGTAATACTAGATTTAAATTACATATAAATGATGTAGTAGAAGTAATGGGTAATAAATGAATAAAACTAATAAAACCTATAAAGATAAACCCTGAAGAATACGCGGGATTAGAATGGAAATTAAATAATTTAAAAAAAAAAAAAAAAATTAACTCCTGATACTCATCTAATGTACACAAATTCAAAAGGAGAACCCTCGATTAGATTCACATATTATAACTATGAAACTCAAAGAGATATAGAGGAAGAGAGCGTCATAGAAGAAATACCGTTAGAAGGAATGAACATGAAAGTAATAATAGAAGAAGAATTTGCAGTGGACTTAGCTATAGAAAAAGCAAAAGAAATAAGCTACAACAACATAAATAAATTGTTTAAGTGTAAAGGATGTAAACTAGGAGATCTTGATTTAGACGAAGTAACATCTCATTTTAAAATATGTAAATCCAAGACAGATAATAGAGGTTATAGATTAGAAAAATACTACAAGAAAAACTAGAAAAAGCTAATAACATAATAATGGAACTACAAGAAAGTGATAGCGAGTCAACTGAGTTAGAATCTATACTTAGCCAGAAAGAATTAATGGAGTCAGCAAGCTCTAGCAGCCCATTCCAAAGAACAACAGAAACAAGGATATACTGCAGATAATAGTACCAGAAATATACCACGTAGAAGAGTGTATAGACAAGGTGATATCCCCCCAACAAACTTAAAACCAATAGGAAAAAGAATGCCTATATAAGAACCAATAATACTACAAGAAGGAGGAAGTAAAGGAAAAATCTTAAACATAGCAGCACATGATCCACAAAGATGGAATTCAGCAATAGACTTATGGAAAGGAATCTTAGTAGCAGACTTTATAAAATATTATACTGAAATAGATGCAAAAACCATGTATAAGTACTTAGAAACATTCTTAGGAGAATCTACAAAAGCATTATGGGAAGCCTATAAGGTAGAATTCCCACAAGAATTCCAATATTTGGTAACATTAGGACCAAATCCATACAATTTTACAAATAAAATCCATACATTAATAACAGGAGAAGACCCTAATAGTGGATTAGTAACATTACAAAGAAATGCGGTAATGATATTAGAACAACTAAGTATAAGTAACTGGTACCATATAAAGAAATTCTTAAATGATTATTTTTACTAATGTACAATTAGTGGTAGTGCTTTCGACCAAGATTTAGGAAAGAAGTTATTTAATAAATTGTCTGGAGTTTTAGAAAGAGAAATAAAAGACAAATGGAGTAAACGAGAAGGAGTATTACAAAATCCTCACGCTAAATGGTCAATAGGACATAGAATACAACATATAATGGAGATACTACAAGAAAAGTGCACGCACTTAAAAATACAAAAACAATTAAAACAAAATGAGATGAATTTCTGTAAAGATGTAATGTACACTGCTTAAAGCTATGATAAAGAACAATATAAAAGAAAAAAGTATAAAAAGTATAAACCACAATACAATAAAAGATATAGTAAGAAAGGATATTTTCTTAGAAAATCTTCGGCTAGAAAACCATATCTAAATAGGGATAGACATGTTAGAAAATACAGAACAGATAGAAACTACAAAAATAAGCTATAATGTTTCACATGCGAAAGAATAGAAAATTTAGCAAATACTTGTCCTAAAAGGTATAATACAAAAACTAGAAATGCTCAATTGATAGAGGAATTTAATGAAGCATTATTAAATGTAGATGAATATATGTCAGATAACGAGAGTATCTACTCTATAGTAAGTATTGATGTAGAAGAACATACTAAAGAAGAAAGCTCCTCCAATTCAGAAGGAGAAGAACTAATTAACGAAATAGGAATAGAAAACCTGAATTTAGAAGATTTACAAGTTAACTTTATGAATATAATAGAATGCCAACATAATTTTGAAAAAGACACAGGTTTAGATATCAATCCATGTTGTTGGTGTAAATGGTATCCTAGCAAAAATAAAAGAGCTAAATGTAATAAGTGTTTTAAAGAAGGATGCATAACTTGCATAGAAAACCAACTATGATAATAATCCAAAAGAAAAAAGATATATATATAAATGAACCCTTAATAAACCTTAAAGTATCAATTTTAGAAGCAAAAGTAAAAGAATTAGAGGAAAGAATCATAAGATTAGAAAAGGGTAAACATATTGAATCAGTGCCATCAATAGACAATCAAGAATTAATGAATGAAGAGTTTAACACCTTGATATGTAATGAAGATAAAAAAATAAATATTGTTAAAGTATTAACAAGACTTCAATTAGGAGAATATGAAATAGAAACCTTAGCATTAGTAGATTCAGGATGTACTAAAAGCATCCTCAATAAGAAAATTGTTCCTCCAGAACTAATAAAAATCCTAGCAAAACCACTTGCAGCCATGCAAATGGACGGAACACATAATGTATACAGACACTATATAAACAAATCACAGGTTAGTTTTTTAAACACATGTTTTGAATTTTATAAACCTACTTATAAAATTGATAAAATATGGGTTAGAGACTTGAATATAAGTGTAGATTTTGTATTAGGATTAGATTTTATACTATATAATAAAGGAGGCAATATTATAACAAGTGATGGAATAATTTTTCTAAAAAGCATCACTCATACATCGGTTTTAACTAGTAAACTTGATACTAAAATAAGACACAAATTAAAATAAAAATATTGCGATAATTGTGAAAATAATTCAACATGCAGTAAAATAGGTTGTAATATAATATCTGAAAATATATCAGAACTAGAAGAGTTAGAAGATTTATATGAGTTAGATAAAAATTATGTCTTAATAGAAATGGCAACAGAACTATATAACATCAAAACAGAAATTCAGAAAATAAGACAAATAAAAAACCAACAAGCCATAGATAACATCATAAAGATCCTAGATCAGATAGAAATAATAGGTGAAAAACCTCTAAAACATTGGGAAAATAATACAATTTTATGTAAACTAGACATTATAAATCCCGAATATATAATTAAAACTGCTTCAATAGAAGCAAATAATCAAGATTTAGAAGATTTTAGTATACAAATTAAAGAATTATTAGAGTTAGGAGTAATAAGAAGATCAACCTCAAAACATAGATCGGCAGCATTTATGGTAAGAAATCACAGTGAAATAGTTAGAGAAAAAGTTAGAATGGTAATGAATTATAAAAGATTAAACGATAAGACTAGAACAGACGGATATAAATTACGAGATAAAATAGAACTAATAAATAGAATACAAGGTAAAAGAATATTTAGTAAGTTTGATTGTAAATCAGGATACTGGCAGATAAAAATGCACCCATATAGTATTGAATGGACAACCTTTACATGTCCAAAAGGACATTTTGAATGGTTAGTCATGCCATTTGGTTTAAAAACTGCACCTCCAATTTTTCAAAGAAAAATGGATAAAATATTTGGAGAATATAAAAGATTTGTTTTAGTATATGTAGATGATATATTATTATTTAGTAAAGATATAAAAGAACACTTAGGACACTTACAGACGGTGTTTAGGCTATTTGTTAATATTGGGATGACAATTAATAAAAAGAAAATGGAAATATGTAAAAACTACATAAATTTTTAGGAATTACATTAGGAGAAGGAAAAATTAAACTACAACCTCATATAGCCAAAAAAGCCTTAGATATGCCAGATAAATTAAATAGTTTAAAAGATCTACAAAAAATTTTAGGAATAATAAACTACGCTAGACCATTTATTAAAGATTTAGGAAAACTTGCAGGACCATTATATTCTAAGACAGGATGCAAAGGATAGAGAAATTTTAATATAGAAGATATAAAATTAGTACAAAAAATAAAGGATAAAATAAAAAACATTCCTGATCTTCATATGCCTTTAGAATCAGATTATTTAATTATTGAAACAGATGGTAGTTCAGAAGGATGGGGAGCAGTATTAAAAGCTAGACCTCATAAATATAGTTCTAACAAAGAAGAAAGAATATGCGCCTACCAAAGTGGAAATATAAAGAAAAAGGACATAAAGCTAGTATAGACATTGAAATCCTAGCTGTAATATATGGCCTAAATAGTTTTAGAATATATATTTTAAACAAACCAGAGGTATTAGTAAGGACAGACTGTGAGGCCATAGTAAAATTTCATCAGAAAATTTATGATAAAAGTAGTAGTAGAAGACGATGGTTAAATTTTTTACTAAAACAGATGCAGAAACCATGTATAAGTACTTAGAAACATTCTTAGGAGAATCTACAAAAGCATTATGGAAAGCCTATAAGGTAGAATTCCCACAAGAATTCCAATATTTGATATTCTTAGTATATATATATATATTCTTGTTTTAGTTATTATTAAAATTATTCAATTCAAATATTTCAACTAGGAAATATGATTAAGGTTAGACAAAAAAAAAATATTAAAATAGGAAACTTGAAGAATTAAGTAAATCCCAAAAGGAGCCCTTGGTAGATTTTTAACAAAAAATTGCTTATAGAATAATTTTAATAATTTCTATAACTGTTGCCTCAGCCAAAAAAAGTTTTTTTTGAAACTATTATCTATAAAATCTTATCTAAGATCAACAATATCTTAAAAGAGATTTAATGGATTAACTAAATTGTCAATTGAAAATGAACTATCATAACATATCGATTATAAAACAAAAATTAATAGCTTTACATCTAAAAAGGCTAGAAAAGTAGATTTCAAATAAAAGTATATATGATAAAAAAAAATTTAAAAAGGAGAATTTTTAAAAAAACTATTAGGGCACCTCTCTAATATTTGGCTTTAGGCCTCCAAAATTGTTGAGTCGGTAACACATGTCATTGCGTACGATATGATTACTACGTAATCATTATGATAGAACTTGCTTTGTACAGTAATTTATGATGTTCTATTGTCAATTTCATAAAATGAGATACTACATTGAAGGTTATACATACAAATAATTCAACAAATAATTATAAATATAAAATTTGATTAATCGTTATCATGACATTTATATGAGTATTATCTCACATTTCATACTCGAATGGATTATATATGTTAGCTCTTCACCTCTACATCGTCACATGATATATTAAGTTCATGATTTGACGACGGACTGGTACAATTTGTACATTAATCTAGAAATATAAGTATAATTATATTATATTTTAACTTATAAAAAACCGTCATCCGGAGGACGGTTGATTTAAAGGTAATTGAAAATATTAAAATATTTTTTTTAGAAAGTAACTATATAAATATTTCAATGAAAATTATTATAATTACATATTATTTAATCTTACCAGCTTCGAGAAGTCGGTATTATAACTTTTTTGATTTTTATTTTACACAGAACCATCCTCCGGAAGAAGATTTAATTAAAACTATATCAAAATATTTCTCATTTTTTTTTGAAATGTTATGTTTATAAAAAGTAGTCGGTTCTCTAAAGTTTTTTGAAAATTTTATTCTTTTTAACAATACAGACTTACGGAGGTCTGAATTTACCGACCCCCATTGAGGTCGGTAATTTTTAGATCGTAATTCATTGTTTTTTTAGTAGTGTAATGTGTCCTACCAAACGACCTCTAAATTCATTGTTTGGTTGCAAAGATAGGGATAACTTATCTCAGGATTAACAACTAGTCTATGAATAAGTTATCTCTCACTTGGAGGTATAGTAATCCCATGATAGGTTATCGTGGGATAAGATGGGTAAATTAACAGAAATACCCACTTAAACTCTCTTTTATACACCACTTTTTTGTTCAAACATATTAACATAATTTTTAATAACATTTTTAATAACATTTACGACCTTAATTATTCGTTGTTTTTGTAATAAATATATTTTTCTATTAAATGTTTTTATTATATAATTGCAATTTTAATTTATGAATATGTTATACTTTTAATATATTTGTGTAATTATTATATTTATTTATATTTTAATTTCTCTTAAAATGTTCACTCCACTAGTAACTTATATACAATTCATTATATAGTTTATTACTCATTGAAAATTTTTCTATAACTAAAATGGGCAACTTTTATAATAAATTTTCTTTTACTTTAATAAACTTAAAATCAAAGTCGTAATTTTTAAGCTAAATAAGATGAAAGTTTTTCTTTAAAAATAATGAAGATGACAGTTTTATTTTTAAGCTAAATAATATGAAACCTTATTCAAGCTGAAAAGAACATTTTATTTTAAAGCTAATTTAAATAAGATGAAAGTTTAATTTTTAAAATATACGGCACAATCATGGAAATGTACACACTTAAATATTTAAGATCAATAAGATGAAAATTTTATTTTTAAGATTGAATAACTAATGCTTGTAAAGAAAATGTAAAAAAAAAAAACTACATAAGGTGAGGGTATTGTTGTAAACAAATAACTTATTCTTGAAAAATATACAATGAATATTGGTTTGAATATCACAAACCAAACAAGAAAGCATAACTTGTCCCAACATAACTTATCCCATTATAACTTATCTCAACATAACTAACAACACAACTAGTATTCAAACCTTACGGCCCCTAAAAATTGATCATTTATGTTGTAACAGAATTTTCTAATGCCTCAATTTAAAGGACATAATATGGAATTTGAAATGATATCATAAACATGCACTTTAATATGATTTAGGAGTTATGATTATAAAAACTTATGGGAGTAACGAAAATAAAAAAAATTAATTTTTAATATGAAAGAATATGAATAAATGGGGTGGTAATTGTCACATTCATTTTTTACACTAATAAAAAAAATAAAAAAATAATCATAAAAGTGAGAAAAAAAAAGAAGATAAATAGGAATCTTGGCCAATGAGAGGTACCGAATAGTATTCATTAATGTAGCTTTATATTACAGGAAAGTAAGGTTCAATTGACAAATACATCGATCTTTCGTGATATTTCAACTTCTCTAAAGTAACAAGAAAATATTATTTCTTCTTCCACAACGGGTATTCTAACGAACTCAACTTACATTTGCTGATAAAAATTAAACTTGAGTCATTTTAAGAACAGTGAGGGTAAATATCAGATATTTTTATCATAAAGTAAATTTTGTTCAAATCATATAATCTAGGGGGGAAATTTGGTCAAACTTTATCCATATATATATTGATAAATAATTTTTAAACAAATAATTAGATTTTAAAAATTAGGTGTAAATATCCATAACTAGCGACTAATAATACGTTTAATCATTGACTGACCCAGAATTTTCATTTAGGGGGTTCAAAAAATAAAATTATAAATGTGTAAATAAATCTTTAGAAATGGGAACCTTGAATTCTTTGGATTTATAGCCACACTTTAGAACATTTTCAAAAGTAAAAAAAAAAAAAAGAACTTGAAAAACATAACCGAAAATTAAAAAAAAAACTAATAAAATTAAAGAAAAGAAAAAAAAGAAACAGAAAATACTTACACAGAGGTTTGGACCATTTCCATACAACCTAATTTCAAGGCGGACTTGCCACTACGCCATTAGTTTCTCTTTGTTATTTAGGGGGTTCAAAATATATATCTATAGAAGAATAGAAAATTTACCTTTTTGTACGGTGTAATTTTTTCCTGAGGGGGGTTCACGAACCCACGAGTGTCTGCCCCTGGATTTAACAGTAATTTTAATCATATGTCATAAACATTAATGACATTTTTCAACAGATGACATAATATATTCGATATTTGTATATAAATTTCACTATTTTATTGACATTTTTACCATATGTCGATCGAATCAACGACAATTTGAAGTAAATTATCTAATATATTCGATTTTTGTATTAAATATCGCTATTTCAGCAATAATTTTGCTAAAAGTCGCTAAAATCAAGGACATATTACAACAAATGTCACTAGTTTAGTGACATTTTTTCTAAATGTCACTAAAATTATTTACATTTTGCAGTAAATGTGAAAATATATTCGGCATTTATGTTAAACGTCATTATTGAAGAGATTTTTTCTAAATGTCAGTAATACCAATGAGATTTTGTAATAAATGTCATATTATATTCAACATTTTTAGTAAATCTCATAATTTACATGACTTTTTCGATAAATGTCACTAAAACAACGACAATTTTCAATAAATGTCATTATTATATTCGACATTTTAAGCAAATGTCATCATTTATATGATATTTTCTCTAAATGTCGCTAAAACGACATTTTCAATAAATGTCATTATCATAGTGACATTTTGGACCAAATGTCATTATTTTTACGATATTTTATAACAAATGTCATTATTTTAACGACATTCGACATCAAATGTCATTGTTTTATGACATTTTTGTAACGACCTGCTTAGTCGTTTTGAGCAGCAGATTTTATTTCTGGAAAACTGTCTGAGACGACGTATCCAACGACGGACCGTCATGGGCACGACGGACCGTCGAGGGTGTCTCGTTCCAAACACTTGGAATTCTTATATTTGAGTGCTGAAATCGACTCTCTGAACTCTGTGACGGACCTGCAGGACGGACCGTCAAAGACATGACGGACCGTTGTGAGGTTCCGTTTCAGAAACACTTCAACTCTTGAGAATTGGGTACTGAGAGCAATTCTCTGAAGTCTGTGACGGACCTGCAGGACGGACCGTCACAGACATGACGGACCGTTGTGAGGTTCCGTTTCAGAACACTTCAACTCTTGAGAATTGGGTACTGAGAGCAATTCTCTGAATTCTGTGACGGACATGCAGGACGGACCGTCACAGACATGACGGACCGTTGTGAGGTTCCGTTTCAAAACACTTCAAACTCTTGAGAATTGGGTACTGAGAGCAATTCTCTGTCCGTCGTGACGGAAGTGCAGGACGGACCGTCGTAGGC